>CAJNIZ010045746.1:341-14573 GCA_905231905.1 Symbiodinium pilosum | reverse complement strand
ATTATGGTAACTTAATTTAAGTTAACCCTAAACCCTAAACCCCTGAACCTATAAATTACGGAAGTGCAAGGCCTCCAAGCTCAGGCAGCACAGCAGCTGCACTTTACCTTAGCTTCTCGCTGAGGTCAAAAGTCAGGGGCGTAAAGCCTGACATAGGTAGGTATACTTCTTGTGTTACGTGGGGTTGTATGTGGTAGGATTGCAACTTTATGGTTGAAAGGACTTGCGTCTTCGCCATCTGAAGGTGGAATTGACGGGTGCTAGCCAGGAAGGAAGTTGATCTATGGTCCTCCATATTAGACACAAAATACATACACTCAAGAAACCCTTTCTACACTCTCCAAAAGACCGCACTACAAACTTGAAGTCATGTACCCTAAGCCCGAAAACCCTAAACCCGCAGGGTTTAAGAGTTGAGGGTTTTATGGTTGAAGGTTTAGGGTTTTAGGGTATCGGGTTTAGGGTAGGCATGGTAGGGTTTAGCGTGCAGGCGTAACACTAGCGCTACTTGTAATTACCACTATTGTGGCATACAGGCCATAATAACGTTATAAACTGCAATATGAATGTTTTCCAACTCAGAACCCGAGACACAAGAAGGGGGCCCAGAGACCCGAACCACCTGAAAATCCTCCCAAAATCACAAGCTTCCACCAGATCCCTAACCCCTAAAACTCCTGAGCCCTAAGGCTACCCAACAGCCACCATCTCGTGCAAGCTGCTGCTCAGCGTTGTCTGCCAACCCCTGGCGACAGCGGGTTATTAGCCCCCCATAATGGATAATCAAATGGAAAGGAAAGAAGGAAAAAGAACATGAAACTGGGCTTACATGGTGGTTTATAGGGATTTGGGTTTTGAAGATCTTTGGGAGTTGATCTAAGGTATTGCGGGGCAATTCATTCAGGTTCATGTAGGTCTATAGTGACAGATATGCGGGAAACTATGTTGGCTTTTTGCCATTTTGGGAAGTTTGATCAACTACCATGCGTGCCTTCTATACTTGGAGGTTCAGGGTTCTCATAACACAATCAGAACTGGGACTTCGAACCCAATGAGAACCGCATTCTGACGACATTAGGGGACTTAGTTTCAGTATCAGTATAAATCTAAGTGGGCTATAAATACCCTAAACCCCTAAGCGATGGCTGCGTTACAGTAAGGAGGGTCCTCTTGGCTGTGAGTAGACTGCAATAGGAGGCCCCATGTGTTGAGGCGCAGCGACGGGTTATATACAAGCCTCACGATACGCAAAACTATGCATTGGACTGGAAGTTCCACCAGGCCCGTAACAACTTCCTCAGAATACCCTGTGAGGAGCTGAGCAAAGGTCATGCAACGGCAGCCTCAGCTGTTCCTCCGAGCGCGGGTAGCCTGAGGCTTTGACAAGACCATCAGATACTTGGAGGTTCACGGTAACCACATTCCCAAGCATAAATGGCACTTGCCGCCGGAACCAGAGAAAGCATAGCCCTAAGGGTCCAAGTACCTAATAATCATATACACCCAAAACCTGTACTATAATTACATATAATTACCATTCCCCTAAGCCCAACTACCTAATTATTGGGCACATGGACTCCCAAAAAAATCTCAAGGCTGGGAAGCCATCAACCACGAAGTTGGCAGGGCTGCTCCAGGCACCTCCCATGGGCTTGTGGCCAAATTTGTCAAAGTTGTTGTAGGGATTCTGAGTTGCATTTTGGAAGCCCCCCAACTTATATGATTTGCAATAGGCGAACTTCTTTGTTCTCCCAAAGTGCCACTTAGGATTGAGGTTCTACGATGGCTTTGTCCCGCTTTTGCACTGTCACATGAGAGCGCTACTGGGCTTCACGTGCTTTACAGTTTCCACGGCCCTCTCATCATTCTACATGGCTGTAGTCTGCTTAGCCCTATATCCAAAAATGTTTTTTTGATAATTCCTTGGGGTTATACTAGAATAGAATTTGAAATGCGTAGGTCCTAAGGAGACTACAGATGGAGGGGCAATCTGTCGCGTCAGCTTTGCAGTCAACTGGGCTTCGACTTTCATGTCATGTGAGCTACACTCTAGACTCCTGGTATCCCCCTTAATGAGCGCTATAAAAGTACCCTAGAACACAATCCCCTAAATAGCCTCCTTTAAGGAGTTTATAGTAGGGCTCATGTCACACATGCTGATCATGGCTCACATAGGCATAGGGGCTTAGTTTCCCTGATGCAGGAGATTGCCACACCCATCGGCGCTTGTAATAAGACTTCTCCTCCTTGCACCCTACAATGGGGATATATGGTGCCTAATAACTAATGAGTATTCAGGTATATTATGGGAAGATTGCCGATTTTGATAGTTTGAGCTTCGAAAGGGCAGAAGCCGTAAGCTCAGACATCAGATGCAGCATAAAGGGATGTAGGAATTCATGGGGCCCAAACATGCCGACTCGGCTGCGCCTCGATGAAATCTTGAAGACTTTGCGTGTTGTCAGCAAATGTGTACACATGTACACATATGTGTGTTTCTATGTGTAGTTATGTGTATAAATATATGTATATGCAAGCACACATTTGTCCGTGCAGATCTTCTATCCGCCATCGGTATATTTTGCATCATTCTTGCTGCGGCTGTAACGGCTTAGGACACCATGTATTGCAGCCAACGCGAGCACCATCAATGGTCTAAAACGATCCTATACCCCAAACCGCCTCTCTCTCGCATGGCTTGCTCCAATAGCTTGGCAATGACCTGGTCTTCTGGAGGGGTCACAAGCTTTCATGGGCCTTGCTGGGCTGCTGTTAAGGTACTTAAGCTGGGTTACCATAATATGGGTACATAGTAAATAGTCGGGTTTCCTCATTACAGTGGTTAAAAAGGTCCTGAACAGCAACCCAGCTTGATGTGGTTCCAGGCTGCACTTTGAGGTATTCAAAGGTTCTCTAAGGTGTCGAGGGCTTCGGAGAGAACAGTAACCAAGCACCTTGACATTTGAAAACCGGTTTAGGGTTCAGGGTTTAGGGTACCGCTTTGTGAAGTTTGCCAGGGCTTGTTGTGCTTAAGGGCTGAGCAGTTTCAGTGGAAGAGGCAGAGTCGTCCGGGCGCTATGAGGGCCTAAATATCAGCCTGTTTGAGGTGCTCCATACCAGAGTAATAGTTATATGAGGAACATACAACTGGCATTTATTTGGTAGAATCCCAAAGTTAAATGGGCGTACCCCTGTATAGACCCCAAAGTATCTTAATCCTGTGGATAGGGACCCGCAAAATCCTGCTGTTGGGAAAACCCTTTATAGCTCACAGATATAGAGGGCTCAAGCTTGATGGGTTTGGACACATCACCTCCCCCAAAGCTGCATGCTGTTAAGGAACTACCCTTAGGCATTAGGTTTTTGGGTTTGGAAATTGGGGTTAAGGTTTAGGATTTAGGGTTGCGGTTGAAACCATAATAAGGGAACTCCATTAGTTATACTGTATACCCTACTATGGTAACTCAATTTTAAGTTCCTGAACAGCAAACCAGTAATATCAAAACCCTGCATCCCCCTAATGTTACTGGTGATTAGCAGAGAGTGAGAAAAATATTATATGGGGATTATATAGGAAGTATATTCCCGCATTCCCTGCTAGCTACTAGTAAATAATGTCAGACATTCCAGTCGTGGTCTACCATACTATACTGGGAGTATTCAGAATTGCGTGCGGGGGCTGGGACTTTCTTAATATTAGAGGGAGGGGATTAAGAAGGCACGAAGGGCACACTGTGCGATGAGGATTAGGTGAAACCCTAAACCCAGAGCCCCGAAGCCTAAACCAAAAGTCTTGGGCGGGGCTCGTGGAAGGCCGAGGGACTAGGGCTAGGGATTGGGGCTCCCATGGAGATCCTAATGTATAGTATCTAATCCTACTTTAGTTAGGGACTGCAAAGGGACCCCAATTTTTGGAACCCCGCCCTTTGGGATGCCGAGTCTATCTTGACTTTCCCAGGTCTTGCAAGCTCTAACTTTGAAGCCTTGATCCGCGCGAGCCCTGGGAGCAGGAAAAGAAACTTACCTGGACCCCCAAAGTATGTAGCATAATGGCCTTTTGGGCTATATTTAGGGGGTTTGGGCCATTATTTTACCTACTTTGGGGTTTTAGGTAGTGGCTATTCCCAAGACAAAACCGTTCTTGCCGGTATACAGGGAATATCCAGGACCCCCAAGGTTGAGCTAGGCAAGTCTGGGAAAACATCAGAATCAAACAAGTACTATTCTTCAGGAGGATGATACTCATTCCAGAGCGCAGGAAATATTCTGTAGCCAAAGCTACAAGATTGACCCATACCATCGAAATCTTCCGAGCGGCCAAACTATACCTCCACCAGGATAGAACATCTAAACAAAACATGTAAGATGAATTAAAACATTTTCCGCGAAGCTTCAGTGGAGGCCTGAATTACCAAACCTGAGAAGCGAACCCGAAATAATCCTAAGATGCAGAACCCAAAACCCGTAAGCCCGAAAGACAGCCCGAAAACTTAAAAACCGCACCCTACAACTCTGAACCCCAAAGCTCTAAACCCCAACCCTACTCCTCAACCCTAAGCTCTAAACCCTAAACCCTAACGCCTAATCCCTACTCCTCCACCCTAGAACCAAAACCTAAAGCCCCAAACCTTAATCTCCCAAGGCCTCGCTGGGCACGGCTTTTCCACTGGTCATGGCGGCCTTTGGGACGTCAGAGTTCGGTTTAGGGTTTGGGGGTTTTTAGGGTTTAGGGTTTTAGGGTTTAGGGTTTTCAGGTCGTAAGGGCTTAGGGTTCAGGGGGCCTAGCTACCAACATACATTATGGCTCTCGACTCCTTGTGCAACTAACAAGGGTATAAGGTGCCTCAGGTACACCTCGGAATAATCATGGAAACCCGTGCATCAAATTATAGAACAGTAGCCAAAGGTCAAATATGTTCGTTGGGGGATATTTTATTGTGAAAAGTTAGTTTGCTTGAGTTGTAAATGCGTAAGAAAACGGTCTTGAATTTGCCTTAACTGCATAGAAGGCAGAAACGTCAGCACGACGAACAAACAGATGGAAGCATGGCTGAGGAACAGTGAGACCATGTGCCTAAGCCAAAGCCAAGCCCCAAACAGCACGGAACGAAAATTCAGTGTTCAAACAATTTGTTTGATATTAGGGTGCCATTTTATCATGCAAATTAATGAGTGTGACATGACTGAACAAGTTCATCCACTTGATCTGCTTCACAGCAAGCTCCTTGAGTGTCTCAGCAATGCGGGTGCAGACTCTGCTTGCTGCCAGCCTGCTGTCTGCAAACCTAAGACTATATCTGAAACCCTAAAACCCCGGCAACTTGATTGACTCCCTCGAAAAACCATCCAATATGAGAAGCTTGCACCTGAATCTCCAAGACCCCAGCCCGCAACACTAAAACTAAATCCTGGGCGCCAAGTCAGAAACCACTTGGACACCCCCAGCGTTTCAAATTCAAACTCCGCAACTGACATTGGCTCGATTACATGCTTAATTAGTCGGTTACCCAGAACTGATGTAACAGGAGTGCTCGATTAATATTTAAAATCTGCTGAAATCCTAATGCGGTGAGCACTACCAATAATTCAGGAGCCAAAAACCTAAGCCCGAATACTCATGCCTAAATCGTTCAACCCTAAACCCTGCCCCTAAAACGATTGATCCGAGATGTAGCTTCGAACCCAGAAACACAGGTTTTCAAATCAGGAAACATCCTCAAGATTAAGGGCGTAAATCTAACTATTGGAGCTCACATAGCAGAGCTGAGGAAATATGTATACGTAGGAATCTCTTTGATATGCTGGGTGTTTCTTGTTTGTCAGGGCGTTTTTGACTGCAGCTCATACAACAAATCTCTAGAAGATTACCCTAACCTAAACCCTTAAACCTAAACCCTAAACCTTCACCAGAATAGAGATTTCCTTGAGTTCCTAGACGCGTATTGGCTGCTATGTATTTGGGGTTTAGGGTTTAGGGTTAGCGGAATCTGAAACTGATTGAAATTTGATCAGGATTTTTTCGTGTCGTGTCCATTTGATTCTCCGTTTGACTTCCTAAGCCCTAAACCTTAACCCATATTTTAGGACAGGAAGATGCCTGGATAACCAGCATTTCAAAAACCTGATTCTCAATGATTGGGATAATGTCCCTAGCCCGAAGTCATAAATCCCTCAAGCCTTAAACCCTACACCCGAATCCCCAAACCTTCAGAAAACCAAATCCCCACACCTTAAACCCTAAACCTTAAGGCCCAAAGCTTGAACCCTATACCCTCCAAAAAACCCTTTAAACCTAAACCCAGAGAGCCCTGAACGGGCCTACAGTGCCTTAAGCTCAAAACCCTAGACCTTTACGCCCTAAAGCCTAAACGCTAAATCCTAAACCCTAAGCCCGGAACCATATGGGTAGTTCCCAAAATTAAGGGCCCCCTTTGGATATAGGTTATACTAAGGCACCTAATATTTAGGGGTAACAAAGTGGGACCCTAATAATGGGAGCTACCCATGCAAATCCTAGACCTTAAGCACTTAAACCTCGTTTGGGCCTCGATCTCAGCACCCAGCTTCGACCCTTCTCTGCGCCTCTCCTGAAGGATTCAGGGTTTGGGGTTCAGGGCTTGGGATTTGGGGTTTAGGGTTTGAGGTTTAGTATTTAGGGTTTGGGGTTAGTACTGCAGGGGACTGGCAGGGGACCTAAACACTTGAAGCCGGATATTGGGCGTGCATCATACTACCATAGGTCTGAGGATTATGAGGGGAAGAGATATCGAATTATGAAAACTGGGTTTGGGGACATAGTATATGTATGAGCTATAGTCCAAACTCCTAGTACCCCCTTAAAGACTCCATAATACTCCCTATGCAATCCCCTATATAACCCTGTTTAAGGATTTGAGACTATGGCTCATATAAGGATTTCTAAGCATCTTGGCTTCGATGCTCAACAATTTGGTGGCTGATACATGGCAGTTTCGTCCCCTTAAGTAGATAGAATATGGGATATATGGGGATCTTTTATATAATATACCCAAAGTCATATTCTATCCACTTGAGGGGACTTATACATACTCCTCTCCCAAAATACCATAACCAAAAGGAGGATAACTTCTTACTCTACTTAAGGGCTGGGTATCCCCATTCAAGAGGCTACTCATGTGTGATACCCCATTCCTACCCATACTAAACAGCCCCTCTCAGCACATCTTGAAGAGTAACCCATATCTACACCGGGGACTACTTTGATGGGGCCCTGGAAGGCATGGGGTTCTTGGTTCCTGGGTTCAGGTTTTAACTAGCTTGGGGGGATAGGCAAGTTACTTGACTCCAGGGGTCCTCAGCACTGAAGCTTTTTCTGGGGTTTGTGGCTTCAAATCCCGTGATTGATTGAGGAGAGAAATGGGGATGTTGCACGCTGTGCTAGGATACACAAAATGGTTCAAGAAAGTCAGCAGTATTGGGAACGTGCTTTGTGGCTTTTGGTTTAGTCTGGGGGAGTCTGCCGTTGGGTGATTCGACACTTGCGGTGGCACAGTTCGGCTTCAAGATTTTGCGCGAACAGCGTAGGGAGAGTGAGTCAGGGAACGCACGGACCGCTGTACGATTGAGGGTTCAGACTCTGGGCCCCATTAAATGTACCAAGTTTTACAGGGTTTAGGGTTTAGGATTCACTGAGGGATTTGGGCCTGCAATTATGTCGGCAGCCTGAAAGAGTACCATCACCAATAATCAGTTTGGATGGTTTGGTACTGCATGTCTGGCTAATGCCAAAAGTCTATGTAGCAGCTTCCCAAAACAGGGCGACCTCAAAGACGTCAGCGGAGAGAGGCGTCGAGAGGCTACAACTGCGAAATATGCTTGCAGGATCTGGGTATATGAAACCCTGGAAACAAGGAAATGTGCGCACCCTGTACGGGTTGATGGATCCCCAGCAAGATGATGAGGCATCCTTGTCGCTGCTACCGGTCTTTGTATTCTTTGCGTCTGTAGCCTATAGACCCTAGACATCCCTAGACCCCAGCACTTCGCCACTTCCCTTTAACACCTCGTTGCGTATCGATTCCGAACACAGAGTAGACCAACCCTGCCCGCCACGCAAGTATCAACCTCCAACCCTGAGAATACAAACTAGTCCAGCTCTTATACAGGTCCATACAGGGGTTTCCAAGAAGTAGGGGTCTCTTTTTCACATGGGAGTCCCAGTAATAAGGATCGTAACATATGGGGTCTATACTAGGATACCGCATTTTCTGGTAACTATCATCTTGGGAATATCCATTGGCATCGAGGTCAGTGTTCCCCTCTACTTCCAGGCTTCAAGAAGAAGATCGGCGCTGATTAGACACAAGCTCTTTAGTAGATGGCCAGCGTAGGGCCTTGGGGTATATGTTTATGTATGCGTATTTAGAAAATAGGCGGGGGTAAGCGCGTAAGTCTGCAGGATCTTGCAATAGGCTCCTGATCTAAGCCCCTAAGCCAAGAGATTGTATCCTGACGCAAAACTTTTAAGCCTAAACCCAAAAAAGAAGCAAAAGCCCTTTACCTTAGCTGCAATCCTCGCGCAGCAGCTCGCCAGCACTTAGGTGTGTGAAGCCAAGCTCCTTGGCGATGAGCTCCTCAGCTGCACAGGGGCCATAGAGGGATTAGAAGGGTTATATAAGGGTTATAAGGAAATATATGGGTTCTATAGCTGTTATAGAGGGATTATATGGGTTATATAGGGCTTATATGGGGGGCAATGGAAGAGAAAATGAAAACTACTGTAGTATTATATAAGAAAAACACTTCTGCTCCACATAGCTGTTAAGGCCACGTCATGTGGCGGCCGATACCATGGGAATAGGGCTTGCGGATATATTGCAGCACAGTTATGTAATAGCGACCAAAGGAACAGCTTCCAGCCATTATCATTTAAACAAGGCTAGAGTCGGGCCCAGGATTTCTGTCAAAGTGGCAATGCGCACTATCAGATAGTACAGTTGCTACCACGATGATTTACACATTGTATTATACACTCTTGTATGCGAACCATGATCGTGCTGATGAGCTTGACTTGTGCGGAAGAGACCCAAAACAGATAACCTTGACACATACAACCGATGGGGTTTGTATGGGGGTGATGTAAAGAGCATTGCATACGTAACGCAGGGGCCTAAATACCTGACAGCATGATTTTGAGGTCCATCTGAGGTAGCCTCAACCACAATCATACAACTGATCTGGGACCATCATATTGGTGAATGTTCAAGCTTTTACATGTGTGGGGGGGTTGCTCAGAAGGGGCGGCTGTAGTGACCCAAAGGGTACATGGGCGTTATTGGATGGGTATACCCCAAACCCTAAACCCTAGGGGTCTCTAGTAAGGATTCCAGGCTTGAGGAGTCGCGTTGAAAGACTTCCATATCGGGCCACTGCCTTATTAGGGTTTAGGATGGTTTAGGGTTTAGGTGAAGAATTATGGCTTGGGTACTGTGGTCGTACAGCCACTACGTTTACGTGTATACATCACATTACTGCTACCGTTCAGGTTCCAGGGCCTATAGTCCCCTTACAAAAATAGAATATGGCTCTGGGTATATTGTAATACGATCCCCATATACCCCATATTCTATCTACTTAAAGGGGACTACAGAACATGGCTCACATGACCTCGTTTTACAAAAATCTGAAGTGCATCTGAGATGCACATTGGGTGCCTGCAGGCCGGGCAAATGCCAGTGCGAGCCAGGGCCAGCTAATTAGGTATCTAGTTGTTCAGTTATACGCCCCATTATACCAAGTAATTTAGAAGAATTTCAATACCCGAATCAAGGCCCGTTTTAGGCCATTTTGGTACTGCTCCCTATATAAACCGCCATTTCAGGTGAGGTCGGGTGAGGCTGCTTTAGATTGCCCCAGATTATACATCAGTGGCAATTTTTCTACCCCACATGATGAATACTCCCTACATACATACAGATTAGAAAATACCACTATATAGTCGGGAATATGTGCTATTGATTGGTGGAGGGGATTGCTACCAGAGGAAGGTGATTTGAATGCAGTTCTGCGGCATCTGAAATCTGAGAGGACTCTGTCTATTGGTTAGCCTTCCTAGGCCCTAAACTAAGATGGGAGCCTGGAAACGGCCCTATAAGACGACTGTCCTTCTCCTTCTTAAACCTGGTTTTGTGGATTCAATGCCAGCTTGGGGGAGGGCATCTGGCCTTGCAAGGCCTTGGGGAGGAGTTGGACCCTTTTGGCCTCATGAAAACTCCAAGTGAAGGCCGAAGGCCGTGCTCCACATTGCTTTTATGATGCTTCAGTGGTTCTCCGTGGGGGGTGCGGTGAAGATGGTTGGATCGCGATGATCTTCAAAAATGTTGCAAAAATCTAAGAACGGTTTCGAACAGGTGGAACGCTCCAAATGCGCCCTCATAATTCCTGGTTTCAGATGCATGCAGCGGGGCATCGGGTTGATGAGCTCTCCAAGGTATTCTGCAAAGACAGCCTCAAACTCGGATACATTCCTCACGACTTGATTGTTTGGAAAACAACGCCTCTTCAGCGTCCATGAATGTAGACGGCTTTAGGACTTTAGGATCTACAGTTGAGGGTAATTAAGCCCTATGCATTAGAAAAGGTGAGCGCTGCAAAGTCTGCCAGGTAGCTTTCCTTTCCACAAACTAAAACACCCTCCGATGCCAACTGAGCGAACATTCCCTTACTATCAGAACTCTCACTCTTTGGGCACGCATTCTTACTGGCTTTTCACATCCCTTACTAACCTTGAACCCTCTTTCTGTGGGTTTACGGCCCGGAGTTGTTGGACATGTGCAACTCCATGAAACCTCAGGTCTATAGACAGCTCCACGGAAACCGACCTGATATTCTGACCCCTAAACTCAAAGCCCCTAAATTTCGATTCATGGAAACTTGATACCCTGTAGCCAAAACAGTAAAGAACTGATTTCTGGACCGCGACATTTCCATGTAGCCCTGAACATTTTTAATGATTTTAATGGTCTGTCTTAATGCTACATCGTGAACATGAGAAGGAGTACGTGCGTGATAGTTTCCGTATTCGGTGCGGGGGGGGGGTGTCAATATAGACCCAGATCCACAATAACATTCACTAATACTTACCATGGGCCCCTTCCCCAGGTTCGAAGCCCCGAGATCCGCGTAGACCCTAAACCGTGAACCCCCAACCCAAAAAGTACTGCTGACTCTGGTGGCCTTTACCACTCCCCGGGCCACCGATGACGAAGACCACCTGGTTGAGGGTTTAGGGGCACACTTTGAGCACTGCCACTCAGTAATAGTGGGAGTTCTTACAATATGAATATGTAAAGCCCTTCATTGTAGCCCTATGCTAGACTGTACCCACCCACACTGCATCCTAAACCCTAAGTCCTAAGCCAGGTTTGAAGCTTCAGAGGCTTCCCTGGATCTCAGAAGTGGGTAAACTAACTAACAGCCCCAAACCAAAAAAAGGAGCCAACGAGACGATTACCCTACATATACTTTAACCTTGGGATTTAGGTAGAGCCGAGAGTCTAGAGTAGGTACGGTTTAGAATCGGACTTTGGGGTGGCAAGCTGCAGGGCAAACCAAAGAAACACGCAGCTGTTCAAGCCTCTACATCTGTCGCCTACTGGACCTCGAACATACGTAATAGCACCGTGCATTCCTGTCCTGATTCTTTTGGCTAGGTCCTTCGGGGACTGGGGTTTAACAAAAAAGGTATCTACAGGTAAGCTGCTTCGACCCAGTACTTCCGTACCCCTAAACCTACCCTAAACCCTAGACCCTAAACCCTAACCCCTAAACCTACACCCCGAATTGAAATCCAGCCCGCACCTTCGGTTTGGGGCCCTCCGTGCTCTCGGAAGCAGCACGGCGCACAATGCAGGGCCTGCAGGGACTCATGTCAATGTATGGGCCTGATGCCGTTTAGGGTTTAAGGGTTAGGGATAAGGGTTTAGGTGTACTGGAGGGTTCCTTCTTTTGGGGTTAAGTAGGCCTTCATTTGGGGCTAAGTAGGAGTGATCTTGGGGTATCAAGGGATAATGTGGGGATGATTGTACGGTTGAGGGTAGCCACATGAACGAAACAAAGTACACTCCACAATAGCAACTGTCAGGGATCATAGCTTTGAATGCACTGTGCTCGCAAGCAAACCTGCGCCCTTCTGAAGACCTACCCCAAATCCTAAACCCTAAATCCCTAGGGTCTAGGGTTTAGGGTTTGCGGTTTAGGGTTTGGGGTTTAGGGTTTGGGGTTTAGGGTTTAGAGTTTAGGGTAGGCACTTTTGAGAAACAAGAGATGGCACCTGGGGACTAGAAGGACACTTCGGCCATAGTCACTATTCTGTATACAGTTTCAACTTGAAAAAGAGTCTTGAAGCCAACACCATACAAACTTCGATCAGTTTCAAGGACAATGAATGGCAGACCTACCAGAATAGAGAGCCCCTTCTAGGATTACTGAAAGATCTAGCTGGGATGGTGATACATCAAGCTCGCTTTATGAGTAGTCCTAAACAAGCCTTGTTGCAAACTCATGACAAGCCCTTTGGCTCTAAGTCTACAACAGTACACCTACTTTGGATCCTCAAGTCCCATTCGAGTCCTATAGAAAGGCTCGCTCATCCTGTTTTTCATGGATGCAACGTTGGTCATTTTCGGATGCCTGAAGCCCAAGAACTACCCTACTCTTCCCAAAGCCAGGAAGCCCAATACCCCCTGACTTCAAGACTAGACCTTAAACCATATTAGGAATCCTCATCTCATTTCGCGAAATCCCAAACTCTAAACCCCAACCCCAGCGAGGTTAATTGGGCTCTCTGGGAAGTGTTACCTCGCACGCTGCGTCCCAGCCCACGTAAGAGCTGCCAGGGCTGTCAGCGCCCGCGCAGGGCGCAGGGCGCCCAAGCCCTGCTTTAGGGTGTATAGGGCTTACTTTTATGGGACCTTCGCCACTGTACTGTATCCCCCTGAGTACCATACATAGCTTAGGGCGTACCTGTAACCCCGGTTAGCTATAGCTTAGCCAACCAAATAAATAGGTATATATAACCCATAGAATTGTATACGTTTGGCTTCTGAGTTCTCCAGGACACTTTCTCTCATTACCTTATCCTAGGGTCCCTGAAAGGAGGGCTTGCGAATCGGGGGGAGGAAATGAGGGATTTGCACTGTAGGAACCAGGGTTTAGCATTTGGATGTTTCCCTAAATAAAGGGACCCCAATATAGACCCCAAAGCACTAAAATCCTTGCTATGGGGACCCCCCAAAAAGTACCCCTTATTTAGGGAAACACCCATTTGGGGTTTGGGGTGAATATGTTGGGTTCTAGGGGCTTCAGGGTTTTCAACTGCACAAGTTCGGTCTTTTGGGTTGCGCCTCTGGGGCCTTCATGCTTATGAACCATAGAAACCTAAACATATGAGTTTAGGGTTTAGGGGTTTAGGGTCTAGGGTTTAGGGTTATATTTGGGGTTATATGGGGGATACTGGAAAAGAAAATGGAAACTACTAGAATGGGTTATATGGGTGGTTGTCAAAAGTATGGTCCCTTTTTAAGGTCCCTATTATAATACGGCACCTAAGGCTTGGGGTACCCAAAAAGGGACCCTGATTTTGACAACCACCCATATAAAAAGAGTCAAAGAATGAAGTGCAGTGGCAGTCGAGTGGTGTACCTGCAATGCTACCGAAGTCTTCGCCTTCTAGGGACAGAAGGTCTCACTTTCTTCCTTTCCGGGAACAACATTGTTGCGGGTCATGCCAAATGCGCGGTATTGACCACTGTTTCAAGGCGGAAGATATCGTGTTTTGTGATGCGGGACCGCGCTTAAGTTGAACAAATGGGTCAGTGTTCATGTGCAGTTCTAACGCCAAATAAACTTATTCATTGACATGTTGTTGTTTTAATCAACTTCGGGAATTCGACATTCAAAGTTCCATTCGCTGCACCTGACGCAGAGACAAAAAGGGGTTTGCAAAGGATAGCATGAGAGAGAGAGAGAGTAGGATATTACCTGGCTATAACTTCTGGTCCCCCTATCTATATACCCCCAATCTCCATTTTATGTTCCATTTCTTATCCACTTGAGTTTCTCTAGTTCTATATAAGTCTAGGAACTGGGTAGCTGTAGTATGCCCATGTCCTAGGAACGGAAAGGACAAATTCCTATTCCAGGCCGCTCAGAAGAAATGAGCTACCCATTTGCCTTACCCTAAACCCTAAACCC
>CAJNIZ010045745.1:15800-29024 GCA_905231905.1 Symbiodinium pilosum | reverse complement strand
ACCTTAAACCCTAAGCCCTAAGTTTGGACAACCTCTCCGGGAGCTGATGAGGCGATACCAGCGATGTCTAGTACCTGTTCTCAGCAGAGGGTTTAGGGTATATTCGGATTTAGGTTTGTTTTTGTGGGACCTTTTCTCTAAGAGATGTGTCCTTAGAGGGTTTAGGGTTTAGGGTCTAGGGTCTGGGGATATTACCCCCCGTCATAGAAAGTCGAATGGCAAAGAAAAAATGGAAATTGAATGCAAACTGGAATTGTGTCTATAGATTTATATATAGAGTATATAGAGAGAGAGAGAGAGGGGTGCATAAGGAATAGGGTTTCCAAAATCAGGGATCCCTGTTGGAAGGAGGGTGCCCGTAATAACGATTGTAGGACTTGGGGGTCTATATTGATGCCCCCGGCAGTTATGCAAACGACCATTTGGGAGTCTGCCACACTGTTGAGACTCCTCCCTTCTGCCTACTTGTATTTCAAGGTCAAGGGAGGACTTACCTGGTATAGCTACCCCCAAAAGTCTTATAACTTATAACAACTTCAGCTATACCCGCGCATCAACCTTCTTATGGAGCCCCTCTGACCCTCAAAGAACTCGCCCTCCGGCCCAAACCTTCTGGTGGGAGTTGTTTTTGGGGATAAAGGGCCATGTCCGTGATAGGAGGGGATTGAGGACTTCTAGCCCAAAAACCCTTAACCACATTAGCATCATCTGAGCTTCACTACTTTCAAAACTTGGTCTATGTAGGGTTGCCTAACGGGGAAGGGCAAGTGTAGATCAAATCCAAGCATTGCAGCTGAGGCCTTCGCAGCTCATCAACCGGGGGTTATATAGGGATTATATAGTTACATAGTGGATTCTATGAACCATTGTCTAAACTCCTAGTATGCCCCTCAATAACCCCTATAGTAGTCCCCTATATAATCCCCTATAGAACCCCTTTAAGGAGTTTAGACTATGGCTCATATAGGGTTTTAGGATTGTAGAGTTCAGGCATTCAGGGTTTAAGGGTTTAGGGATCAACGTTTAAATGTACGGTCTTAGCAGCGCTCACTTGCTAACTAGTAGGTATAACCCATCAAAGTGTGGGTAGTTGGGGTTACAGCCCCACACCCTAAACTAACCCTAAACCCTAAACCCGACACCCTAAACCCTAAACCCCCACACCCTAAACTAACCCTCAACCCCAAACCCTTTCTTCCGTCTCACCCGTCTCTTTCAGCGGCTCACTCGCTTCGCACGTGCATCCCACCCACTGGGCGCCCGAAGAGTCTCTAGGCCTGGGATGACTTAGGGTCCGCAAAGGTTTATGGGTTTAGGGTTTAGGGTTTATAGTCCCCCTTAAGTAGATAATGGAAAAGAAAATGGAATCTATTTAGGGTTCAGGGTTTAGGGTTTAGGGTTTAGGGTTTAGGGTCCCCCTTAAGTAGACAGAATATGGCTTTGGGTATATTATACTAAGATCTCCATATAACCCATATTCTATCTACTTAAGGGGGACTATAAGATGTACCGGATGATGGGTTACCCTTTCATTAATATTGTAAGCTCCCGGAGTCTTCTGGTATCAGATCTCCCCCATGTGCTCAGGAAAGGCTTAAGAGGCTAACACCTCACGGTTTCTTTCTGGTTTTCTTCCGTAACCTAAACCTTAAGCAAAATGGGGAAAGGGAATCTGGGCATCATCTTGAGAATAATACAGGGTACTACTACAGGTATCCATTTCCTCATTCCTAACCACTAGCGAAAAAAATTAGCTAGAAGAGGGTACTAGTTGGCTACTTCAAGCCTCGGAGGGTCAAGCAGATCCCTCTAAAATGGTTCCGGCATAGCCCTAATATTATCATTAATTATTAATATAGTATATTGGGGTTGTATTGGAATAATGGAAAATAGAATGGAAACTACTATAGTCGGGTTATATAGGGATTATTATATCATGCACGTAGAACGCTGAATCCCTAAGCCTACACCCTGAATCCTAGACCTTGAACTCCCCAAGCTCCAACTCACCCACCTCCCCAGTGCAAACCTCTACAACATGGGGGTTTCCCAAAATTAGGGGTACCCTTTTGGGGGTCCCCATAATAAGGACTATAGTATTTTGGGGTCTATATTGGGGTCCCCTAATTTTGGGGAACTTCCACATGGTAGTTGATCCAAATTCCTGTTCCCAAAATGGCTATTTTAGGCTTCTGGACTCGTTCTCGGCCTACAGGATTCCTGAATTAATAGATTCCCTAAAGGACCTTTTAGATCAACGCCCACGTCTATTAAACACCCTATGCAACACCCTAGATAATCCCAGTTTTGATTTAATTGTCCAGTTTTTTTGTCCAAGCACTCGGGTGGATGAGCTCAGCCACCTGGCTAAGCCTTCAACCCTAAACGCTAAACCCATCAACCATAAACCCTAAACCCCCAACACTTAACCCTAAAACCCTCCGAGCCCTCGGACGGCCCAGGCTCTCCGCATGTGTCTCCAGCCGCGGACGGAACGCCTCTTTTTTCTGGAGATTTAAGGTTTTTAGCGTTTAGGGCTTAGGGTTGAAGGTTTAGGGTTTACACAGGATGTCCGGCTTACGGCTTAAGAAATGGATCCGTAGTAGTGCCGGTATCATCCTATGATCCCCATATTCATTCCCAAGAACCCCCCATCCTCAGAGTTACAGGGCTTGAGGGCTTCGAGCTTGCTCACATAGACCGACGCTCAGGAAAAGGAGCGTCTACTAAGACCCCTATAACCCCTGGACCGCCTAAATGAGAGCACCAAACAACTCATTCTGATGCCCGGCTTGCCTCAGGTCCACCTACTGCCGGCGCTTCTGCGGGGCTAGCCTGGGAATCTTCAGCCAGTTTAGGGTATCCAGGTCTGAGAGCATGAAGGGAGCAGGTTTTTGGTGGTTTGGGGGGGTCAGGAGTCAGGGTTGAAGAGGCCATAACTCTTGGGCTCCAAAAGTACCCGTTTGAAATTCTTCACGTACCTTGAAAGTATACTGGGACTATCAATGCTGTAGGCACTGTAAGCGTTGCTTTTATCATTGATATTCTGCCTGAGGCTTCTAATTCTAGCACGGCCAGGATCCTGTACAAATAGGAACTGGAGTGCTCATGCACACGCGAATCTATGCTGGATTGCTGTTAAGGAATTCAATTTGTATTAACAAGGGAAAAGAAAATCCTAACTACGAGTTAGCTGTCAGTCTGCGTGAGTAGGATGTTGGAAGCACATGAGAAAATCAAGCAGTTTGGCGGTCTTCTTTGTCCGGCAATTTCAGCCGCAGGGACGCAGAAGTGAACGGCAACAGCAGGAAATTGCATCCAGAAAGATTTCAGGACCTTAGCAGACGGCAATGGTCACAGGGCCGAAAACAAAGCAGTGTTGCCGATCTCCGACAGGGTCCAACTGACTGGCACAAAACCTTGCCCTACAAGACAGAAACTCTTCATGAGGAAAGAAAGTCTTGGATCCTTCTTTCTGCGCTCTGTCTGCCACCTCCCTACATACACCCCGCTCGGAAAATTAAGGCCCGGATAAGCCTTCAGGGGGGGCCTGCTACGTAATCATCCAAAAGGACCCCTAAAGAGGGAGCCCTTGCAATCTTCAAGAGTGACCTTAAGACGAACTCCTACATCGAACGCTCCAAAACCAATACTGCCGTCCTCGAGCTTCTTCTCCAGAAAAACCAGCAAACTTCGACACCTCACAGGCTGGTAGGGTAGGGTGTAGGCAAGGGAATATACATATGAGCTATAGTCTAAACTCCTAGTATCCCCCTTAGTAACCCCTATAGTAGTCCCTATATAAACCCCTATATAACCCCCCATTAAGGAGTTTAGACTATAGCTCAGATTGGGTCCCCAAGCCTCCGGAAGCTACAATCTTGCTCCCGATCCGAAGGCCCGTGATCCCCATATTGCAAGATCAATTGCTGCTTGAAGCGCATATGAACTGTAGTCTAAGCTCCTTAAAGGGGGGATATATAGGGGATTATATAGGGGACTAGGGCTTATTAAGGGGGATACTAGGAGTTTAGACACTTGGGTGCCCTAAATATTAGGTGCCGTATTATAATAGGGATCCAAAAAGGGACCATAATTTTGACAACCACCCATATGGCAAGTTTGATTGCAAGGGCCAACAGAAACTGAAAGCTGCGCATAGCCATACCTCATGCACAGCAGATCAGGAAATTGCGAGCAGGCTGATTCAAGCAGCTTCCATGCTCTCTTGGCTGGTCCTACTCCAAACCCTAAACCCACAATCCCAAAACCCTAAACCCGAAACCCCTAAACCCTGAACCCTAACCTTAACCCCCAAAACCCTAAACCCTAAAATGTAGGCATTCGTCACACTGAGAGGAGGACGTCTGCAACGTTGACGGAGTCTGGCAGGGTAGGCAAGCAACACCACTTTTCTGCTTGCTGTAGAGGTCAACTAGGTCTCTTTGAAGGGATTGCATGTGGGGATTATACAGTGATTATAAACTGTAATTATACACGGTAGGGATTTTGAAGAGATTATATAGAGATTACATAGGGGGACAGAGGTTTCTATGGGTATCAGACAGGGATTCTGTGATTCTGTAATCCTACAAGATGTGGAGATCAGAGGGCATGCTGGATGCAAACCAACTATGCAACTCAAAAAAGCGCGGGTGCGATGCATTGCCTCTATGCGGAGGCTTACAAAATGGCCTGATGGAGAATTAAATGGAACAGTAAATGGCAGACGGAGTTGTGCCGGTGTTTGTGAAAAGTGGGGTTCCAACAATTCGGTGTGTTTGTTTTGTTTGGTGGAGAAGGAGAGGGTACCCATATTATAGTTGTTGGGGCCCATATTGTGCAAAAGCCTATGCGTGTCTTTTTTGGAACTAGGGCACCCAATTGCAATCATGTGAGACCCGAGCTATAAATGCCTAACAGGCAGCCATTGTGTTGAAAGCCCCAGGCATGGGCATGAGAGAAAGCACAGGACAAACTGGAGTGGACAAGGTATCTTTCAAAATGACAACGCCCCAGCTTTGGGCTTGGGAGGTAGCAATGAAGGAGAATCCTACCATATGGGAGATTCTCAATGTCATCCCCCTACATTCCCCAATGAGGACCCCATAATCGCCTTTAAGCCCTCATATGTACATATATATATATATCTATCTATCTATATACCCCTTAAGTAGATCGTAGTATGATATACCCAAAGCCATATTCTATCTGCTTAAGGGGAGTATATATACATATATATATATATCTCTCTCTCCACCTAGCATTCGAGTGCGCGTAATGGGGGGGGGGCCCACCTTGTCCAGAAGCTCCTTGACAAAGCCTGCCGAGAGACTTGTAGGGTTTAGGGTTTAGGGGTTATAGTCCATCTTAAGTAGATCGAATATTAGGGTTATATTGGGGTTATATAGGGATAATGGAAAAGAAAATGAAACTACGATTTTAAGGTTTAGGGTTCAGGGTTATAGTCCCCCTTAAGACGATAGAATATGGCCTTGGGTATATTATAATAAGAGCCCCGTATACCCTGTATTCTATCTACTTAACGGGGACTATAGGTGCAAACTCACCGCCAGTAAGCAGTTCAGCCGCGGATTAGAGCTCCGAGTTTAAGGTTTAGGGGTCATGTTTGGCATCAAAGCAAAAAAGCAATCTCGGCTTGCTACCTCTTAGATGCTTTGGTATGAAGAGGTGGCTGCTATCTCTTGCGTAAGCAGAATTCTAACGTCTCTAACGACACCAAAGCACAAGCAACGACATTGCTGACTTCAAGACGGCTTCATGAGGTTTGGGCATCGCAGGGCAAAGAATTAGAATTGAAAACAACATGTAAGCCGAAACAAATGGGGGTCTCAAAGATTTGATGTCCAATTTTGGGAGTCACAATACTAGGACTAAAGTACATTAGGGCCTATGGTGGGGTCAAGCCTCAACCCTGATCCCTTCATTGAGTCATGGTCCCCTGGCGCCTACGTTCACAGAGCCGACAAAGGCCTGTGAGTCAATACTCGGGTTTACGGCTAGTGCAGTATAAGGTCGTTGCCCTAAACAGGGGGCCCACTATAGATCCCCAACATCCTATGATCCAAATCATTGGACCCTCAAAGGCGGACCCTAATTTTTGGAAACCACCCACGTCTCACTGCCAAGGTGCAACCCTGCCTCTTTTCACAGCCTCCGTCTTCTGCTTCTTAGCAGGCTGCGTCTCCTCTTTTCGGAAATACTCCTTGCAACATGGCCCAGGCTCACTGTTAACTTGGTGGTTAGTAGGGAATAGGGGGCGATAATCGCTGTTTATATAGTTCCTATGGAATCTGTTCCCTTATTCCCTCCTAACCCATACTAAACAGGTAGGGGTAAGAGTTTGCAATTTAAGGTTTGATAAGGACCGCATGAAGCCTACTGTCGCCGCATCAACACATGGTTCTCAAGTCTGTTGCTACCACAGACATTACACAAATGTACTCAAGCACCACTGTGATTGATGCCTTGCTACAAGAAGAAATACGTGAACAGTCCGAAGAAAACATGTTGTCAAGCTGTTGTGATCTTATGTTGTCTACCCACGTGAGTTTGAATCCACCCCAAAAAATCACCACCCTGAGTGTCCCCATCATATGAGCTATAGTCCTAGTATCCCCCTTAATCACCCCTATGATACTCCCCTATATACTCCCCTATATAGCCCGTTTTAAGAAGTTTAGACTATAGCTCATATCAAGAACCTAAACCTATGCACGCATGCAGACGCCACGCCACCGTCCTCGGCTTGCTCTGCACCTGCAGCCGGGAGGGCAAGGAGATCCGGAATCATTCGATTCTATGACGGCTCAGCCACCTGCCCTAAGCCCCAAACCCTGAACGCCGACTCTTACAGGGAACTAAGGCCGCCACAGGAAGGCAAAACTACTTCTCAGTACAAAGACCACGCGCAGGTTGATCGTCTGACTTCTAGGACGCCTGCTGACGTCACTGACATCCCCGTTCCTCAAAGTGTTGATCTAGAAGCGCTAGCAGGCCTCTATGGAGGGAAGCTTGCAATGGTATACTTTGAGACCAAAAAGTTGGACCCAAAACTACGTGCAGCATCTCGACATGTTTTTGCAGTGCAGGTGTAGTCACCTAAAAACCCTACAGAGCCGTGAAGTCAACCCCAGAAACCCGCTAGTGTGTCGTATCTTGTGCCCAATGTGTAGCATAGTATATAGTATGCAATACAACGTATACAGGATATAGAACACAATAGGGAGGAATGCCATGTAGCATACGGTATATCATAGTGTAGTACAGCGCTGTTTGGTGTAGAACAATATATGTATAACGTTTTATGCTCTAGTGTGCTTACTGTGAAATGCTCTAGTGTAGTACAGTGAAATATGATAAATAGGGCATAGCAAATACTAGCACAGTATAGCATAGTATAGCATAGTATAGTACGATACAGCATAATACGATATTGTGTAATGTCATAACATTAGTGCATACCACGGTATACTGTGATAAAATGTGGCATAACAGAAGATTTTATAACGGAGCACAAGCCAATCTGATATAATGTAATGTAATATGATGTTTTATAATGTAATGTAATCTACGCTACATGCCAAAGTGCTCAACATAACAGTGTACTCTACACTGCACTGACACAGTGTACTGACACAAAACATACATCAATCCAGCCCACCCACCCACAACCCTAAACCCTAAACCCACCCACCCTAAACCCTGATCCCACCCCCCGCCCGCCCCCCAGCCTACTTAAGGGGGACTATAAACACTTAATAATCCCTAAATATTCCCTAGTTTCCATTTCACTTTCCATGTTCTTTTCCATTTGATTCTCCATTCTATACCCTAAACCCTAAACCCTAAATAGTAGTTTCCATTTTATTTTCCATTATCCCATTTGGGCCAGCCTTGACTCCTTGCACCTGGACGCCGGAGCCAGGCCAACGCTGTGCGCGGCACCGCGCGGCGCTTGGCTTGGGCCGGAGCCATACCGTTGGACGCCTTCTTTGTCTTAGGGGTTTAGGGTCAGGTTTAGGGCTCAGGGCTTAGGGTTTAGGGTTTAGAGTTTAGGGCTTAGGGCTGAGGGCTTAGGGTTGAGGGTTTAGGGTTGAGGGTTCAGGGAAGTCACGCTCTTCAGGGGCCATTGCCTACCTTTGGTTAGCTGGGAATGAAGGAATGAAGAAGAAAATGGAAACTACTAGAATGGGTTCTATAGGGACTACTGCAAGGATTGATTCCTTCATTCCAAGAAAGCCGAAGGTAAGTTGCGGGACATTGAAGTTGACACCTCAGGGAGGTCCGGGGTTCAGGGCTTAGGGTTCCTGGCTTATATAAGGCTAGGGTGCAGAATAAATCTTCAGAGTCTGCGCCTGAGAATCTACAAGCCTCAGGAAATTTAACACGGGGGTACATTACTCAGGGTCCATTCAAAGTTCCGGATTCCGGATTGTTGGTGCCACTTTCCCTTCAGAGCTACCATGACTGTAGCTATCCCGAGGTAAATCAAAACTTGAACCACCCATAAGGCCCAGAAATAAGAAGCCCTTCATCCCCTATGCTCTCTCCCCAAGGACGACGATGAAGCCTGAGTCTCAGCTCTCTTTTACCCTTCACAAGCCCCTTCAACTTCTAGCCCCTTTAAAATCCCACACACCCCCCATGCAAAGAATTGAATAGCATGATCAGAGGCTTCACATGAGCTATAGTCTAAGCTCCTAGTATCCCCCTTACTAACCCCTATAATAGTGACCTATATAATCCCCTATATAACCCCCTCAAAGGAGTTTAGACTACGGGGTTGCTGTTCAGGAACTTAAATCAAGTTACCATAATGGGTATACATAGTAAATAATATGGTTCCCCCAATATAGTAACTTAAATTAAGTTCCGTAACAGCCCAGACTATAGCTCACATCTAATTTCATCCCAAGCCTGCCTTGCGCTTTGGTGGCATCCGGACCACTCCCAGGAGAGGATCTCCCTGGCACTGCCAAGACATCAGAAGTACCAAGGTTTAGGTTGAGGGTCTAGCTAGGGCAGCTAGGGTTTAGGGATAGTGGGTGGAGGGTCTAGCTAGGGTTTAGGGGATAGGGTTTAGGTTGAGGGTTTGGAGTGGGTCACGAAGGCGGGAACATGGGGCTAATCCTTTTCAAGGACCCTGCTAGACAAACTGATATGCCTGAGTAGTACTTGTGGGGGCATACAAATTCTACACAGCCATGCAACCCCCTAAACACTGAACAACCCTCAACCTTTTGACCGACCCCGAGCTTCAGGATTGGAACTGGACGACCATGACAAGATTCTGATGAGGTCGTACCTTTGCATGTTATGGTGAGCAGCAAATTCCATGACCAACGCTGATGAAAAACCACGAGAAACTATAGCCGATCTGTCCATTGCCTGGTGAATAAGGGAATAACCCCTGTAAAAAAATAGTTACCTTATTCCCTACTAACCCCCAGTAAGTTACTGGGGATGATCTATACCCTGTACACGGTTCATCTCCTGGCGCGTCGGCAGACGTCATAAGAGGCGCAGCAGAGCATCTTGAGGCTTACTGTCAGACGTCGTCCCTTCTTTCGGGGGGTTCCCATACAAAGTATCATGACATTTCACAAGGCTTACAGAGGGTTATACGGGGAATAATGTAGGGGAGTACTATAGGAGTTATTAAGAGGCTTGCTGACCCTGAATGCAATGCAAAAAGGCCCTAGGCTTTCAGAAAACAAATCGCTTCTAAGCATCTCACGCAGAAGGGAATGGCAGCGTGGGGAAGGGCCCTGCCACCTGTGGCAAAGAACCCTAAACCCGAAAGACTCCATTCAGGGTAAAGCCATGTTCGTAATCTGAACTGGACACCACTCCACAAACCCTTCTGTCCCCTTTCCCCATTTTCCTCCACTGGCAAGCCCTGGTCAGGTGCAGCTCCTGTTGGTGCCGCGGTCTGCTCAACCAACATCCGAAGCAGTCTTTGGGATCTCCCTTTACCTCATGCCCCTCATATTAATCTGGCTTCTAGCTACATGCAGGCCAGCATGCAAATCCCCATAACGGAGGGCATCATTCAATCCTAATCATGAGGTGATCCTCACGTCACATCCTCCACCGTCTCCTTGGGACTCTCCGAAGAGCGGCAAGCACCAGCTGAGTGCTCCGAGCACGCACACCATGCCGTGGAACGCATCAGGCATAGGCTTTCGCCTTGTTCTTGGGGATGATGACCATACCTAGCAGGTGTCATTACTATTGCTGCGATTAATACCAGTAATACTGTTATTGTTCTTTCTCTAGAATTTACTATTTCGGCTATGATTACTACTATTACTATTACTACTAGTACTATTATTGCAATTTTTACTAACGTTACTATTCTTACTATTATTACTGCTATTACTAGTATTACTAGTATTTCTAACTACTACTACTACTACTACTCCTACTACTACTACTACTACTATTACTACTACTACTACTACTACGTTTACTGCCATTAATGTTAATGCTACTACTACAATTCTCACTCTTAGTGATGTCATTATCATAATATTAATATTATGAGTTTTAGTAGGGTACGCCTTGTTGGTGATTTTGTACCTGTTTAAGGAGCTGAGTCCAGGGTTTGAGGCTGAGGTCCCTAAACCCTACAGCCTAAACCCTAAACGCACGATAAGTAAGACCACTTTGTTGCGCTCCGAAGAACTGACTAAATCCTTCTCCGCGGGGGGGGACCGCATCATCATTAGCGAAGTAGCAGAGCACTTACATATCAGAGAACTACTATCAGAGAAGTATGCGGGGAACGCAGCCAAAAAGTCAGCCAAAGAAAGGTAACTCCCAAATCCCTTCAGGGTTGAAGGTTTAGGGCTTAGGGCTTACGGATTATAACCTTTCAAGTTAGGTAGGCTTGGTGCGAAACACTAGGGTTATCTAGCTCCATGACTACAAGGGGATGGTTTCCGAGATCTTTCCCCCCCCTCAGACCCCTCATGGCCTCATAGCTTCCGCCCGCTTTTGCATTAAAAAACCTACAGAAAATGGAAGCTGCCATACTATGGTAGCTTCCATTGGCTCTTCCTAAAACCTAAACCCTACTTCGCATGAAACCATATAACCCCTTTAGAAGAACCTAGGGATTCCCACTACCTGTTTTCTTTTGACGCGGTAAGTCCCCTAAACCCTAAACATTAAACCATAAACCCTCATCCCTAGAGCCTAAACTCCTAAACCCTAAACTCTAGACACTGAACCCTAAACCCTAATCCCTAAACCCTAAACCCTGTGAGCCTCTACTCTCCTTCGCACCAACAGTAAGGATGTCGTTCTCCTTGCGGCGCTTCTTGGCCTGTAAGGCCTCAGTCCGAAAATTTAAATTCAGGGCTTTAAGAGGGTTTAGGGATTTAGGGTGTAGGATTTAGGGATCAGGGGTTTAGGGTGTAGGGCTAAGGGGTTTCTGGTTTGGGGTTTCCGGGTTTGGGGATTAGGGTGCATAGCTCAAGGTCTCCGCATTCTGGGTACACAGGGCTAAGGGTTTAGCGCCAAGGACTTCAAGATTCTGGTAAGGCAAGGCTCGGGATGTAGCACTTGGTGTCAACATAAATTCTCCAAGTTTAGGGTTTAGGGTTTAGGGTATACGGGCCTGAATCAGGCTAGATGATTGGAATTGGGTTTGGGGGCCATCATGCTAGCAGTCTCAGAGACATCTAGGAGACAATGTTACTAACACCGGATGAAGTCAAATCCCTAAGCCTTTCCTGGCAGACGACATCTGGAAGAGCATAATACATGACCACATGCATACTTATCTATGTAATGGTTTCTGTCATATGTTCTCCATGCGCACCTCCCCAAATGTAGGATCCTCTTCTACGAACCTCCGGGGCCCCATCATTTTTTCGAAGCCCTCATGTATCCTCACGTACTCATGAAAAACACCCCCTAGACCTAGACCCTAAACCCTAAACCCTAAACCCTCTGGAGGCCTCCTTCTTGCGGCGTGCCGCGCCATCGGCCGCCACTCCACGACGCTGTTGAGTTGCCTCGGGCGATGGGGTTTAGGGTTTAGGGTCCCTGAACTTGAAACCCTAGACAACCTTGAAGAGGTGTTTCAAGCCACTCTTCATTCTAATTTTCACCATTGTGGGGGAATATCCCTGACGCCTACACAATCCTGTATCACGTGTACCTCCCATAACCTCTATAGATCATCCGTGTTTGATCCCTGTATAATCCTAATCCCTTATAGCCCCTAAACCCTAATGACTAATCCCTAAACCCTGATCCCCAAGCCCTTTTCCCTAATCTCTACACTCTAATCCCTAAGCCCTAAACCCTGATCCCTAATCCCTAAACCCTAAATCCTAAATCCTACCTAATGCCTAAATCCTAAACCCTAATCCCTAAACCCGAATCCCCAAACCCTGAACCCTGATCCCAATCCCTTTAATCCCTAAACACTAAACCCCTGATCCCTAAACTCTCATCCCCAAACTCTGATCCCTGAATCCTATACCTTCATCCCTAAACCCCAAAACCCCAAAAACCCTAAACCCTAAACCCTAATCCCTTAACCCTTAACCCCAAAACCCCAAAACCCGCGATCTCCCGGCGGCCAGCTTGCAGAGAGGGAGACGCCCAGCAGCTTCTCCTCGGCAAGTCGCTTCTGCCTCGCAGCATCCTCCGCCTTCGGATATAGAGGAGCCACACGGTTTAGGGTTTAGGGTTTAGGGTTTAGGGTTTAGGGATCAGGGTTACATAGGGGTTCTAAAGGGGATATATAGGGGATATATAGGGGTTATATAGGGGGTATATAGGGGTTCTATAGAGGTCAAATAGGGGTTCTATAGGGGTTATATAGGGGTTATATAGGGGTTCTATAGGGGTTCTAAAGGGGATATATAGGGGTTATACTGGGATAATGGAAAAGAAAATGGAAACTACTATTTAGGGTTTGGCGGTTTGGGGTTCAGGATTTAGGAATTTAAGGTTTGAGGTTTAATTAGGGGTTGTAGGGTTTAGGGGGTCATAGGTTCAGAGCTCAGAAGGGTTCAGTGTTTAGGGTTTCAGGGATCCTAAACCCTAAACCCTAAACCCTGAACCCACTAAGGTGCAGGATTTTAGGGCCTTTCGGCTGCCCTAGGTTCGAGAAGAAAGTGCTCTTCCTGGGCTCTTCCTCAAACATATAATCACTTCCTCATATTAATAAACCCCCCCTAA
>CAJNIZ010045745.1:0-15081 GCA_905231905.1 Symbiodinium pilosum | reverse complement strand
GCCGTATTTAATCTCAATTGAATTTCATTCGATTTCACCTGATTTTAAAAGGAATGTTAATTAAATTTCAATTGATTCTAACGGGATTTTATTTCGATTTGAATTGATTTAAAAGGAATTTCTAATTAAATTTCAATTGATTCTATTGGGATTTTGATTCGATTTTAATTGGTTTTAAAAGGAACTTTGATTAAATTTCAATTGATTCTAACGGGATTTTAATTCGATTTGAATTGATTTTAAAAGGAATTTCTAATTAAATTTCAATTGATCCTGTTGTGATTTTAATTCGATTTGTAATGGATTTTAAAAGGAATTTAAAGGCGGCCCTACCAAATCCTTTCAATAAATATTCCCCCCTAAAAATAAATAATTTTTGACACCCCGGAATATTTATTATTAGGGGGGGGGGACGTCGTTTATTATTAGGGGGAAGCGATTAATGCGGAACCTCAGGGCCAGTTCAGAAAAGGAGCTGTAATGTAGACCCCTGATGAATAAACCACCTCCCCTTAATAGGGACTATAATAGGGAGCTTAATATTAAGCCCCTTAAAAGGAGGGGGTCTATTAATCAGGGGTCTACAGTAGACTAGACTTTACAAGTTCTCCTCCGTGCAGATCTTTGAGGGCAGGGAAGATGACATGGGGCTTGTGAATATCATGGGTACTTGCCTGGGTTCCTGTTAGCGAACTCAGAATGCGTTACCATAATATGCTTCCATGGTCAATAGTACGGTTTGCCCGGACTGGGAATTTAATCTATGTTCCCCAACGACAACCAGCCCTTGCAACCCTTCGTGGGAATTCCGAGAAGAGGACCATGCAGCTTCTGATGTATGAAGGCGACGCTCCCTTTTCCAGAAATTCAGCATCACATGCAGTGTATCAGAGTTCAACTAAGGACCCATGAGTAGGGTCTTGCGTCTGGGCGGTTTGTTGACTTTAGGTGCTTAGAGGTTTTGCTTTGAGGCCGGCTCGAATGGGTAACAGAGGAAGCCTAGAAGGATTCTCTGAGGATTGCGTAGGAAGTCAGGGTCATACGCAGCAAAAAAGAGTAGCACAAGCCGCTGTATAAGAGTTTCTGGAGACTCTTCAAGAATCTGTCAGGAGGCCTAGACCCCTAAGTCTACGCCCTGAATGCTGCTCATCAGTTGAATATCCTCCTCCCTGATGTGCCTTCTTCCGGCGCTGTAGCGATGCGTAAGGCTCATACCTGGGCCGTCATGCTGGTTTCGGCTTTAGGGTTTACAGCTTGTTCGAAATTCTTAAGAGTATGGCTTCCCCATAATGACTCGTCCTTCCTCCGATAGGGAACCCCCAACCCCAAAAAGGAACCCCCACTCCCTGGAACCCCTTGCGCGCAAGAAATTGCAGAAGAAACAAAGCACAGAACCCACAGAATCCTCCCGTGATGTAGAATGATTACAAAAAGTTATTCCCTCAGAAATGTTGAATAACTATAACTTACACTACCTCAAAACCTTGTGCTAATGGCTTATAGTCCCCCTTAAGTAGATAGAATATGGTTTTGGGTATATTATACTAAGATCTCCATATACCCCATATTCTATCTACCTAAGGGGGACTATAAGTCCCTACATGAATGTTGCTGTCGCTCCTCTGTGAGCCCGCAGGTCTCTAAGATCTTGAACCCTGAATCTCCAAAGTCTGGCTGCTGGGGCTTGTCCGGGGTGCCTCCCAAAGCACGGATCTTGGCCTTCAGGGTAGACTCAGGTATATTATGGGTATATTAGGGGCATATTATAGTATATTGAAGTATATCATAGTACATATATATATATATCTTTTTGAACCTCCTTTGGGTGCAGATTGATCTATACCTCGATCATGTGGACAGTGGTCTCTTTCGTCAATGCAAAAACGGAATTTCCCCTTCCAGCACAACTCCCTTTGGCCTTTTCGTACTGGATCCGCTCGGACTTCCCCAGCTGAGGCATGACGAAATTCAGGACATCTTTCAGAGCCTTCTTGAACCTGGGCTTCTTCAGTCTCCTTTTGTTTAGGGTCTATGGCTGAGGGCCCTGCAAATGGCTATTGTGAGCTTACGATAGGGCCACTGCAGCCACGTTTTGAAGAGATTCCAAAAACTGATCTCTGCCTTCTGACCTGACGAGGAACATTCATGAGCCATTCTTCCTTGGAAAGCATTTCGTTTGTCTGCGCTGGTGTAATCGCATTGCTCGACCCCGAGGGCCTTTTCTGGCGTGACAATTCCTGCACTTGTACGTGTTCGGGATCCTAGACCTCTCCTTCTTGAGTTGCAGTCTTCATGTGAAGATACTTACCCCTTGCTCAAGACGCCAAAAAAAACTGTCTTAAACCGAAAACTAAAAACACCGATGAATTGAACTCGAGGAGCTCTGCGGAGTCCTCTTGGTCAGGGCCACCCTTTCCCCTGCGTACCTTCTGCTTGGGTTCCTGAGGCTTCGAGCGAATGCTGGAGACCTGGGGAGCAGAATCTTTTCAATTAGGGTGGTTCATGGTCTGAAGGTGTCAGGTTTGAGGTTTACAAAAAAGAAGGATGTGGTTGATGAAGACGATGATCATCATCGCGGTCATCATCATCATCATCAACAACAACAACTTGGCGTTGTGTTAGAGGCGGGTAAGTAAAAACCTCTGTCTTTGCTGGGCTTAACACCATAGCGGAAACTTCTACCTCCTGTAGAAACCAGAATAATTACCGATCTTGTGGTCCTGGATTCCTTATGTGACTACAGTTGGTGTACCTCAAGTAAACCTCAAAGTGCTGTTGGAATTGTTGAGACCCCCTACCTTGCACAATCCCTTTACATAACCCCCATATAAGTCCAGTGTCCATTTAGTACCCTAAACCCTAAACCCTAAACCCTAAACCCTATTCCACAATGGTATCTATTCAGGCTTCTACATGAAAGCGCAGTCTGGAAGCTTTGTCCGACATGAATCGGCGCTTCTCGGATCCACGACTTGCTTTGCCTGTGGTCAAGGGGGCATGATGCAAGTTGTAGGCCCTTTTAGTGCCTTCGGGTTTGAGGGTTATAGAGCTTGATAATTGTTTTGGGGCTCAGGGTTGTGGTGCCCCATAATCGTGGAGGTTCCCCTTCCCGCCCCCGCGATACTTATCCTTATCCTCGCCCAGAGGTTCACCCTTAATCAAACTTAATCAACCTTGACCAGCTTATCCACAAGCAAGCGTAAGCTTAGGGGTTAGGCTTACTGAAGCACTCTGACTGCCTAAACCCTAAATACCAGGAAACACGCCACTTTCGATTTTGCTTCCCATGTCTGAATTGAAAGCCTTGGGGGCCGAGGTAACCCAGATCTGTCGGTTTAGACTTTACGGTTGGCGACGACGACTACACTCCTGGAAACTAACATTGAAACCCAAAAGGGGCCCTATAAAGACTACAGTCCCTCTAAAATGGGGCTACATGGGTTTCCATGTTAGTTTGGGGGAGTGTACTACTGCTGCTCTTGTCCAAGCATGCTCGAGCCTAAGAGCTTAGACTCTCCACTCTCCACCCCATGGCCTAAACAGAGAAAAAAACCCAAACCCCGAACCCTAAATCTCAAACGCTAAGCCCCAAACTACCATCTTCCTGGACCCTACAGAGCCTTAGCTGATGAAAACACACGATAAACCGCTTTAAAACCCCAAGTGTTCATCCCATTTTCAATCGAATTCTCCATCGTTCCTGAATCCTAAACCCCAAACCCAAGTACCGGGACCCTACGGAATAAACCCCACCCCTATAAAACTGTTATTCCTATATAAGCCCTATAAAACCCTATACGACCCGTGTATGAGCCATAGTCTAAACTCCTAGCATCCCCCTTAATAAACCCCATCATACTCCCCTATATAATCCCCTATATAACCCCCCTTTAAGGAGTTTAGACCCTAAACCCTAAACCCTAGATAATCCCCTATATAACCCCCTTTTAGGAGTCTAGACCCTAAACCCTAAACCCTATATAATCCCCTATATAACCCCCTTTAAGGAGATTAGACTATAGCTCAAAGAACTCCAGGATGCCTGGTATGTGCAGCACGCGTGGTGCAGGGCGTTCCTCTGGAGCATCGGCCACAGAAGCCGCTGGCTCCTCGTTGACATTGGGTTTGGGGATTTGGGCTTAGGGTTTAGGGTGTAGGGTTTAGGGCTTAGGGTTTAGGCCTTTTTGTTTAGGGTTGCGTTGCAGTGGTAGCGCAGCCACGTTCACAGTGGGATTTGGGAGTGTCAGGAGGTTTAGAGGGTTTGGCAGGTTCAAAGGTTGGGGAGTTTAGACTTGGATTTGGGACCTAGGGCTCGAGAATTCAAACTGTAAGGTAAAGTAATTCAAGGTCCGGTGGTCATGCAACCCCGCGCAGGATAGAGTTTTGGATTTAGCGTTTTGAGGGTTTGGCTTTTAGGTTCAGGGGTGAGGTTGAAAGGTATAAGGTTGATTTAATTTAGAGCAGTGGGTTTATGGTGAGCCCCTTAACTAACGGGCTTTCTAGGATTTGCACTGAGGGTCGTACAGGCTTGTTTTACATCAAGGGTATCAGCAAAAACGCGATAACAAAACCACTTACAGCAGCAAAACATGGTAATAGTAGTTCCCATTGTAAAGTTCTGATTGCGGTTCCCGGAACCTTAAACCCTAAACTACAAACCCTAAACGCCAAACCCCAAACCCTAAACCCTAAATCCTATTTGTAGTCCATCGTCAGCCTGGGGCTCTTCTGCAGCCTCCGGCATCTCATCGCCAGAGGCCTTGTTTGCCTTGCCCTTCTTGCGCTTTTTGTTGGGTGCAGCAGCCTGCTCCGCGATGGATGGGCTTACTGGGTTGCTGTTAAAAGAACTTAAGTTGAAGTACTATAAAAAGGAAACCCCATTCTTGACTATACACCCCTATCATGGTAAAAACCCCATTATTGACGATACACCCATGTTATGGTCACTTACTTTACGTTCCTTAACAGCAACCTAGGTGATGGATGGGCTTAGGGCTTAGGGATAGGTTTGGGCTGAGAGCTTAAAAAGCTCTACTAAAGAGGTCTGGGGTTTAGGGTTTTGGGTGACCCTGGCGATTGGAATACATGGTTGTGTACACAACTCTATCAAAGAATTTGCTGAGAAACCACTCAGTCAACATGATTTGCATCGATAATAACGAGTACTCATGGTTTTCAGATGTGTACAAATGTACAACCCCAGCTTCTATTTCATGTTCCATGCTCCGTTCTGTTTGAGTTTCCATGATTGCGGCAGTACTCCCCTTAATCAGATACATCACTGTAATGTCCCTATATCATCCTAAACCCCCCGTATATAATCTCTGTTCTAGCCCATGTGAAATCCCCATATAGCGCCTGGAACCCCTGCATAAGCCCTGCCTTGCCCCTATGCAAGCCCTATAATCCTCACATAATCACTACTTCAGATAACCCTAAACCCTAACCCCTAAACTCTACTAAACCCTAAACCCTGATCCCGAAACCCAAAACCCTTAACCCTAAACTCTAAAACCCTAAACCCCTGACCTTCACCGGCTGCTCAGGCTCAGCAGGTTCCGCTTGAACTGCGGAGGCCTTGGGCTTCAGCCCTGGCACTTCCAGGACTCGGGCGGGCCGTGGTGGCTTGGGAGTGGTGGGCCGCTTTTTGCCCATGGCTCCCACCAGAAGTCCTAGGGTTTAGGATTTAGGGCTTAGAGTTTAGGGTTTAGGGCTTAAGGTTTAGAGTTTAGGGCTTTGGGTTGAAGGACAACAATTTGTAAGTTTTACATCCAACCAAGCTTATCTGGCCTTGAGTTTCCCAACAATACGACCATAAGGGCCATTAAGGGACTACGACTACAGTAAGAGCCATAAAGACTAAGAATTGTCCCTACTTGCAAACTTCTTATGAGCTATAGTCTAAACTCCTAGTATCCCCCTTAATAAGCCCTATAGTAGTCCCCTATATAATCCCCTACATAATCCCCCTTTAAGGAGTTTAGACTGTAGCTCTTATAGCTTTGACGTACAGCCGAGCGTTGCTTTGCAGACCCCTGGGATGCAGCAATTCACGGATTTCGGTGAGCCAAAAAGCTGTGAACCTGCGGCTTGCAGTCATTCATGTAGGGCCTCTAAGTTTTTTGAAATAGGCATTTGGAGCATATTCTGCTATAGCTACCAAAAAGACAAGGGCACAACATTGATGGCTATCCGGGCTTATACATGACTTTATTTGGGGATGGACTCAATTGTGCTGCCCGGTGCCCTGTTTGGAGCATGCCCTTTTTGGGGGAATACAAGGGAATACAAGGATCTAAGTTTGGCTCAGAGACGCTGGACGAACCAGCTCTCTCAGAAAGGCTGCGGTGGCTTCTACTTAAAATCAAAGCAAGGGAATCGCGTGTCCAAGACAATCAGTGGGTCTAGGGATTATTGGGTTGCTGTTAAGGAACTTAAATTCAGTTGCCATAATAGGCATATATAGAAATCAACCAGTAGGATTTCTCCAATATAGTAACTTAAACTAAATTCTGTAACAGCAACCCAGATTAGGGTTCAGGATTTGGGGTTTAGGCTTTATGACAAGGTTTTGGAAAAGGGCAGGGTTTGGGCTTTCCGGAACCCTAAACCCTACATAAACCCACATATTCCCTTATTCCCTACTACGCCCAGTAAGGTTACTGCATTTTTCTGGGCTTCGGAGTGGATCCTGAATGCCAGGGTTCAAGGGCAAGGTCCCTTGGGCACTGCTGGAAACCCAAGTACCCCGAAGCACAGCAAATGCTTACGCATGATAATACCCTAAGGGTCCAAGTATTTAATAATCATATACTTGCCCCAAACGTGTACTATAATTTCTATTACCGAAACCCCAAGTACCCAATTATTGGGTACATGAACCCTTAGGGATATTTTTCTAAGGCTGGTTTTGGAACCCTCTAAAAAGCTCCGCCTAAACCCTAAACCCTGAATCCGAAACCCTAAACCCTTAAACGATGGGGTCTGTATGAAGCCTTCAAAGGAGCTTCTCTTTCTGTGCACAACAGCCGAGGCGGGGTGCGCGATAGTGTTGACAGTTATACGGTAGCAAATAAGAAGTGCCAGGAGATAACATTATATGAGAAGTGTGGGGGAATACCAACAATTAGGGTACTGCCCCACCTAGTAACAGTCTATCTTAGGGGTCCTATTAAGCGCTATATATAACCATATTATAATTATTATCCAGCTGTTACTGAGGGGGGGGCAGTACCCAACCAACAATATAGATAATATTCAGATTTCACTCTTGTACACTCCTTTTTTGGGGGATGGGTCCAATAGGTGCCTGCGGCCGCCACTCGACAGCATCCAGCTTCCCGGCCGCTGCTGCCTTTTGCATGTTTGGCGTCTTGCTTCAGATTTCGGATGAGAAAGTTAGGATTTGAGATTTAGGATTTAATGTCTTTTATGCATAAAGACCTTAGGATTTGAGATTTAGGATTTAAGGGTTTAGCGCTTAAATCTCCCAAAAATGGAACCCAGGAGCGGGCCTCTAAAAATATCACTTGACCTTTCAAAGGCGACTCTTTTCCAAAAACTAGGGGCCCCTTGAACAGTTTTAGAAACCTGCAGTTTAAAAAGCTTTCAGGTTTGAAAGCTTAGGGGCCCTTTGAGATATAGAAAAGGAATTTGGATCAGGATATTCTAGGGATCCTAATCCCAAAATCCCAAACCTGAACCTCAAACTCTAAACCCTACATCCCAAACCCCTACACGGCCACGGATCTGAGGCTCCTGCGGCACGTCTGGCTGCTTTCCGGAACTCCTGCAGGGACGGGGTCAGGTGATGCAGATTGATGGCGTGGGATTTAGGGTTCAAACAAATCTGGTGGCTTTGAAAAATCTTGTTGTCCCTCTTTGGGAGTCCCTACAAAAGGATTACAATATATTGAAGCTTCAAGGCGGGCCCCTGCTTTTGATATACTGCTGATGCAAGGGTGGTGCAGACTTCCTCCAGCGACAATAAGAACCAGAAATCTCCGAAAATTCCTATAAATCCTGAACCTTCTCCCTAAATGCCAACTCCCAGACTGTCAGAAGATGATCAGTTGTTTAGGTATTATAGCCGCTGTATGAACGATTAAGACTTGCCTACCTGATAAAAAAAAAAATGAGTCCAAGCCTCCATCAGACTAGAACTACGAGTATGTTGAGGTGGTAAAGACTTTCTCATGTGTTGGGTTCCTGGATGTCAAGAGTTAGGGTGTCGGTTTTCAGGTTCCAGGTTCAGATACAGTTTCTAGCTGCTACTGGAACTTCTGAACCGCTCTCCTGTTTCAAGGCTTCATGGGCCATTTGCGTGGGAGAAATGGGCTTGGTCTACTCTTGCTTTCTTCCTATTACGGGCGAGAACTTCCCTCAACCCCCAACCCAAGACCCCCAACCCAAGACCCCCAACCCAAGACCCCCAACCCTAAACCTGAACTGCATGTGGGACCCTTGCCGCAACGACCCCCACGCAAGACCAAAGTTTGGAAACCATGCCGCCTATTGGACATCAAAATGACTTTGTCCACATTCCCCGAGGAAGAAAAGAAATAAGGTGTGGTTGCAGTTATAGATAGAAGAGAACACACGACTCAAATTTTATATGTGCTACAGCCAATATTTCCTACTGAACATGGGTGCCTTATAAGGAAACAGATTAGCGATTATACTACACTACCAAAGGGAACCCTATGCCCACCCTTAGTGGTGCTTGGTACCAATAAACCCGAAACCCTAGTAGCTCATATATGATCCAGAGCATTGACCAAGAAAAATCCCTTCCCACCTTTTCCATGGCAACGTGGGGTGCGGGCTCCTCCGAAAACGGGTCGTAGTCGTCCTGCGACGAGAGTATTGAAAATCTAGAAATGTAAATAAACCCCGAGCCTGTAATAGTGGCTATTAGAAGGGAAAGTGGCGATCATATTCTGGTCCTACTAAATCACTATTACCAGGTGGGGCCTCCACCTAATCTATAAGCTAAAAAGGAGGGTTGCCAAAATCTAGTGGTTTCTATGCGAAGGGTCCTAGCATTTTCGGGAATGTCACGGAGCCCTGGACTTGATAAATGCTTAGGCATTCAGAACATGTTTGCGGTCAATGGCTTGATGATCATGTTGAACCGTGCGCACATAACCTTGCGGTTGGAGGAGTGTTTTGTTTGGCTTCATGAGACTTGACTACAAGAGTTGATAAACCAGTTTCACACGAAGATCATGTAGAAATATCTGTTCAATAAGGCCTTGCGTTGTGTGGCTGACCCCTGAAGAGCTTGCCATCAACACTGCATATCTCCGAAATTATGGGTCCATGCTGCGTGCCCTTTTCTTACTAGGCTGCGTCTTGTTTGTAGTGCTGTTTGTGACACCCGCCAGAGCAATAATGTTGCAACGAAAGCCCCATGCCCTGGACCGTGTAAACTCTAACAGTCCTCAATAAGGATGTCTGGGCCCATTATTAGTAATTATTATTGTTACTATTATTACTATGGTTACTGTTGCTGTTGTTTTACTACTATTTGTATTTTTGTTACTAGTATTACTATTAATGGCTTTGCTATTATTACTGAATTGACCTGGGGGCTGGTTAGGTGATGTTCTACTGCAGAAACCTTGTTTGATTGGCATGTCTTAGCAACCCTTTATGCTAGGCACTCTCAGGCCGGCAAATCTACAGGAAATGACAAAGAGCATCTACTTGCAACATATATAATCTTAAAAAAACAACAGGACAAGCACAAAGCCAGCGAATGTCTGGGGCTTAGGTTCCTTCTCATCCGCGTCCAGAATCAAATCCCTAAACCACCTGAGCATCTTTGGCTGGCTTGATGCTAAGGACCTTAAGTTGAATTGCTATAGTGTAGATGTATTGCCCTTAACGTGGTTCCCTTGTAAGGGTATCTTCAACTCCTTACTAAACCCTACACTCCAACCCGAAACCCTCAAGCCCAGAATGAATAGCAACTGCATAGGGCCAAGGAGCATAACTCAAAAACTGCCCATTGTTGTGCCCACAGCTCAGGACATGAACCCTATACACTTTCTATAAACCCTCAGGGCAACCAAGCTGACTGACAGAATCCTCCTCACCAGGCTTCGCCTAGCACAGGAGTCTGCGCAAGACTTGGGGCTGGGTGTAAAACCTAAACCCTAAACCGTGTCGAAGGTCTAGCAGTTCTGAGTTCGGGTAGTCGTGCTAGATGCAGCTCGAATTTTCGCAGTCAAGGTTCAGACCTTCAAAATGGTTCAATCGCTGCGTTGCGGTTTACGCTTAGATGGGTGGTTGTCAAAATTATGGGCCCTTTTGGGACCCCTATTATAATACGGCACCATTTAGGGTACCCAGAAAGGGACCATAATTTTGACAACCGCCCAGATGTTCTTGTAAGGAGCTTAAGCTTCGAATTCAGAGTGCCCTGGGGGAGCAGGGGATTAGGGTTTAGGGTTGGGTTTAGGGTGTAGGGTGTAGGGTTTAGGGTTTGGGTTTGAGGAGGCAAGGGGAGAGGGCTCAGCTGCAAGAATGTCACCACGGTGTGGTTTCAGGGGTTTAGGGGTTTCCTGTAGAGTTTAGAGGACCAGCTGATATGGATAGTTTTTCAACACTATCCCTACACAGATTTTTTAGATGGACCCTGTTATCTTTCAATGCTCTCAAAGTTTCAACCTCCGCTTTAAAGCCCTTCAAACTTAAAGAATTTACGATCCCTGCATGTGCCTTTATAAAAAGTTCACATGCAAAGCTGTATTTTGCAAAACTCACTACAGAAGTCTCCAAGCTCCTCTCCAACCCCACGAAAAAAGATCAAGGTAGGTGGGGTTGATGATCCTCTTATGCATTCTGTTGTTTCAAGCTAAACCCTAAACCCTAAACCCCTAAACCCTAAACCCCTAAACCCTAAACCCCTAAACCCTAAACCCTCATCCCACCTACCTTTCTTCAACCTTGAGAGCCCAGAGAATGCTCCAGAAAGGGCGATTGCAACGCTGGTCAAATGGGAGTTTCCCAAAATTAGGGGTACCCTTTTGGGGGTCCCCATAACAAGGACTATAGTATTTTGGGGTCTACATTGGGGTCCGCTTATTTTGGGAAACTACCAAATGGCATTTTCTCGCAGCCTGGAGAGACTCTCACAACTAAGCTGGATACAGAGTGCTTTGCCCTCAAACTCATTGGATTCTGTGTGTCTGCGCTGCTGCCTGATCAAAGCAGCGCAGGCCACAGGAAACTGGCGGAACCATTGCCTTGAGCAGTCCATCCAAATTCGCCCCAAAGGCGTGGGGTCATGTCTAAACGAACCAATTCCAAATAGGCCGACTCCATACTATACATCCCCGACCCGCTCCTTGTGGACCCGGACTCTATGCATGTGCTCGGGATCACATACATACTTCAACCATACCTAAGACCCTCATAATGAAGCTGGCGATACAACTCCTACACAGTCCTATCTGACCCCTTTTCTACGCCACCGCTGTTCGGAGATTTTGTCATCGCAGACTTTGTAGATATTTTCTGCTCCCATCATGCGGCACAGCGCACGTCCGACCTGCAGAGCCGTTGGGCCAAGGTTGTGTGCTGGGGCTAGGTGGTTTAGAGGTTTAGCCCATAGGAGCTGATGGGTTTAGGGTGGGGGCTTAGGGTTTACAATTGATCCCAAAGGAATAGAGAAAATAGGTCTGGGACCTACAAGCTTCGCCATACAACTGGAGGGCACCACCCTGCGCAGGATTCAAACTACCGCATCTAACAGAGGGTCCCAAGGTCGATCAGAATCCCGGCTGGGGAGCAACACAATGCTCCAAAAACTTCTGTCTTAATGACGCGTAAGAAAAAGTGGGTGACCAAGATGGTTTTTGTTGGGTCCAATGTCAGCTCCAGGGAGCGGTTGCCAGCGTGCTGTCTTGTGGCAAGTACATATATACGTGTTAACCGGTCACAAGCTGCGCGCTGCTCTGGATGCCACAGAACAGAACTTGAGAATCTCACCCTCCCGGGATACGAACATCTGATGTGAACCCTGGTAGACATTCTACATCAACATTTGCAATATTGGAAGCATCGCGAGCGTAAAAAAGAAACCAGCTTCCGTGCAGAGAGTTTGGTGCTCCCCTGCCATGTAGCAGTTCCCTGGCTGGATTCGGTACTGTGCGTACTAACAGTTACTAACAATTGCTAACAAACCCACAGATACTCTCAAAAGAAACCATCTTGCATCACCTGAAGTACTTCGGATCTTGGAGATTGCAGGGTTATCAAGAACGTGCTGGCTACAAGGCCGCGGCATGCACAGCGCAGAAAGCATTCTCATGGAGGGTCTACCACCAGCAAAGCCAGGAAAAGAAACTTGATTACTTCTCGCCAATCGCCGGCTTAAGTCTTTCGAAGAAGACTCCTTTCCAAGCCCTTTAGACAAGGAGGCCTGAGGCTCGCATCAGGCCCGCGAAGCATGGAGACTCTGATGCCAACAGGCCGCCAGCAGCCTGGGGCTCTTTTGCTTCCTCTCTTTCCTTGCGTTACGAAAGCATTAGTTGTTATTAATAACAATTTTTCTCATCATTATTAATATATTCTGATTATTAGTATTATTACTATTATTGTTATTAGTTGTTGATGTTTTTGTTGTTGTTGTTGCTGCTGCTGCTGCTGCTGCTGTTGTTGCTGCTGTTGCTGTTGCTGTTGTAGCATCAGCCGCTGACGTGGTAGTAACCGCTGTTGAAGAAGTTGAAACAAGTTTTCAAGTATTGCGCAAAAACGCAAGTGACAATGTTAGTAGCAATTGTTGAGGAGAGATAGCTACTGCGGCAGCAATGACTGTGACGTTGCCAGCAGCGGCGCGCGGTAGTCTTCTTTCAGGGGGCTCAAAAAGTGGGACGAAGGCAGTTGGGTTAAAGGATCCTTACTATATTATATACTCTACCATGTTGGGGCATATTTCCTATACCCCACCTTCCTTCATCCCACCTTTTGAGCCCTTTGATTGATACAGGCGACAATAGTGGTGGCGGGGGCCAGGGGTGGCAGCGACGGTAGTGGCGGCAGTGGTGGCGGCAGTGGTGGCGGCGTGGGGTCGGGCTGGCCGCGGCGTATCGAACTCAACAGTTTCAAATCAAGATGACGGGTTCCAATGTTCCAGTGAGGCAACACCACAGAAATTCAGCAGGCCTTTCAGACCAGCAGACATAAACTTGATGGGAACACTTCAGGACTTCTACAGATGCCTGCTCATGCTCTGCCAAAACTGTGGAGACATAGCACGCCGCGTCAACTTTGAAACCTGATGGTTTTGTCTCTTCACGATGCGGGCGGCAGCACGGCATAGCACGGCGAGGGCTCTTATAGCCTGGCCGAAAGTTCCGCAGGCTCGTGCATGTTCTTCAGAGGCCCTGGAAGCAACTCTCTATGCCCATATTCCTGGCAGGTTTGACGGGAAAATATCCCCGAAATCCTTAACCCTGCACGCAGCAAGACACCATTCCGTTGCATCATTCAGGGTTCCTCCCAGAGCGTCTTACGTTCAAGATCTCACTGCTGCAAGAGTTCTGCAGCAGAAGACTACACTATCTGCTAACAACTGCTTCGCAAGTTGTAAGTTGGGAGACTTTGGCGCAAATCAAAAGTTCGCGCTTGGCCATATAGCGGTCAAAGGCACGCGCTGGCAAGAACTGAGAACAAGAAGGCGCGAACCCCTTTGAAAGAGATAGTATTTCTCGGGCGTCCAATTTTTCCTTACATTGCACAGCCTGTGCTTTGCAGCCTGCAGCGCTTGCGCAACAAGACCTAGTACCTAGGCTGAGGATCATGCATCATCCTTCCGCACGAAAGGAGTATTGGGAAAACATGCTTCGCCACCTTACGGCGATGCGGCCGCAACCGCAGGCCGTTGAAATCTCCTGCGCGCAATGGGCTGGCGGGAGGGTGCGCCGGAGGGCGCACAGGGCATCAGCGGAGGAGTGGGCACCTTGGTGTATGGTCCAACGGCCTCAACGGTCTTCGGCTCAGCCAGGATGCGATCGGGCTTAGACAGGGTGGCCCCGTCTAAGAAAGCATTTCTGATGCTGCCACCCTTCTCTACTAACATGCTGTCAAGGCCGTCTTTCTCGCATTTTGCGAACTGCTGCCAGCAGGGACAGCTCTCATTATCGCCGCTCGGCTCCCACACCTGCCGTCGAATCTGTAACGATCTGCCGTCATTCAGCACCGAATAGACAGTTTCAACTCCCGCTCCTCCATCTGCACCTGGGTATGTACCGTGACCATACTTCAAGACAAACACCGCGTATGCTATCCTGTACTCGCTTGAAACAGAGAAGTTTATTTCAGCAATGACCCAGCAACGCTGGACCACGTGCAGGTCCGAATCCTGCAGCCATGCTCTGGTGCTCAACCAGCCATCATGGCGCTCCAAGCCGTCTGCAACCACCTGGCTACAAGCCAAAAAAGACAGGGGATTCCTTTAGTGTCTCCCTAAGTTCTAGGAGATTCATGATGGGGGCACAGTTAACTATCAAGACTGCCTTGAAGGGTTCAGGATGGCTTCGATACCCCCAACCTGGCCCATTCGCACGCCGAAGCCGTGATTTCGAGCCTCCCACATTATGAAGATAGGCACTGTACCAGGCATCTCAACAATGCAGATCTCCTTGGCTTTTTTTAGCTCAGAAAAGGTCACCTGACCACCCTCTACTGCTGTCCACGAGTGGTATTCTTGTGGAGAGACAGTGCTTCAACAGAGGGAACAAGGGAATGGACCTAGACATCATGAATCTACACAACGTATCTATAGAGAGGGAAAAACCCTATGCTCGTCCCCCTCATCCCTCTACCCAGATCAGAAGCACACCATATATTCGACCCCCCAATTCCCTACAACCCAAACGAAGGCAGAAGCGAGTCTGAGTAACGAGGACTCCTCCCCATGTGCATATACACAAGACACGCATCTACATATAGGTGTTTGTCTCATAAACTCGTGTCAGAGGCTGTCTTGCTCTGAGTATAATACACCAAACTGGGCCCGGCACCTTATTCCAACTGTTTCAGCCCCTACAGTATAGGGTTTAGGGGTTTAGG
>CAJNIZ010045744.1:21516-43241 GCA_905231905.1 Symbiodinium pilosum | reverse complement strand
GTTTAGGGTTTAGTGTTTATAGAGTTCAGGGTCGGGCTGTTTTGGGATAATGGAAAATAAAACGAAAGCTATTTGGGGTTGAGGGTTTAGGGTTGACGTCTTCGCCCTTGCGCTTAGCTTTGAGGATTCAGGGTTTAGGGAGGTTCGGGCGTAGGATCTATAAGCTTTTCTGTTTTGAGGGTTCGGGGCTCAGGCAGGGTTTGCAGCGGATGAGTAGGGATGATTGGGCTTGTCTCCCCAATCGTGATGACAAGGCCCTAAGGCCCTAGGGACCTGCCCCTTTGCTTCTACTTACGCCTTCGCCAGATTGCGCAGCGTTGTCGTGACAACATGCCTTGAAGTTCCTTGAAGACCTCATTTCCAGTGGCCCCTTGCCCGCCTACAGCTGGGAAGGCTGAGGCGTTTCAGGGTTTACCCGTGAGACCCCACACCAAAAGAAATAATGCTTGGGAGGCAGAAAGGGGTGACCATAATTTCGAAAAATACCCACAATGCCTGCACTTCCGCCAGGGCATCCATGGGCGCAGCACCCGCAGCAGCTTCCTTTCATGCAGGTCGAAGTTGAGTTGATCACTCATTCTGCTTTGAAACCACGCATCTCTAGGCGTAAGGATAAACAACCCAGACCACTGAGAGGATCCAGAGAGTGGAGCCCCCCAAATATGGTACCCTATAATTACTACTGTAAGGTAAGTTCTAGCAATCCATAAGGCCTGAACCCTAAACCCTAATTAACCCCTAAACTCTAAACCCTAAACCCTGAACCCTAACCCTAAATCCTAAGCCCTAAAGGGGGCTCTGCTTTCAAGATGCTCCGAGGGGTTTGGGAAGGCAAGGCATCCTCCAAACGAAGACTCCTTGTGGGGCCTACTCTTGGGGCATCTTCATCATAAGGGAGCCTGTGAGGCTGTGAATACGTAGCCTAACGGTAAACTTCTTGAAGGGGCTATATGTAGTGGGTTATATAGGGGAGCATTATAGGGGGTATTAAGGGGACACTAGGAGTTTAGTTTAGACTATGGCTCCGATGAAAGGGGAGGATTTGTAAGGATATTATAGCCCGCCCAGTTTAGGGCTTAGGGCTTAAGACCTATACTTTGCTATGAATAGGTCCTCATGTAAGGCTCATGATAGCGCTTTGTTCTTAGCCCTGAGATGACTCTCTTTGGGACCAACTGTACCACGACAGTGAAATACCGCGACTGCAGAGTATTTGCACCTGGGGATACAAGCGACCAGGCGAACACAACCCCTAGCTACTTTTGATGCTTTTTGTTGTTCTGCAAAGTTCGGAGTTGTTTCCAGTCTACACCAAAAGATTAGAACCTTTTCACAACCCCAACGGGGACATCCAATTTCTGAAGACCTCTACCCCTCTACATCTGAAGATGAGGCCCTGAGCCAGACGTATGGCAAGCTTCCGTGGGAGCATCTTTTCCTGTACCATCGACGACCAGCAGATCCTGGCACCATGTGCAGATTTAGGGTATAGGCTTGAGGCTTTAGGGTTTGGGCTTTTGGGTTTAGGGTATAGGTTAGGTGGACCCCCCACCCTGTAATAGTCACTATAAGGGATAATAGGGATTATATTAGGGTCCTCAGGGTGGGGGGTCCTCCTAAGTTATAGGGTTTAGGGATAGACCTGTGATACGAGCACTTTCGTAGGTCCATAAACACCTGTACCAGACAGGACCTCACAAAATACAATGCTGATACGTGAAAGAAGAGAACAAGGAGTGAGAAACAATACCAGCAAAAACTCCGCAGCTCGAGCCCTACACGCGGTTTAGGGTTTAGGGTTTAGGTGGACTCCCCACCCAGTAATAGTGACTATAAGGAATAATAAGGATTATATTAGGGTCCTCTTATATTCCTAGTATACCACTATTACAGGGTGGGGGGTCCTCCTAACCTAAAACCCCAATATGACTCTCATAGAGCCCCAATGGGTACCTACAGTAGTTTCCATTTTATTTCCATTATCCCAATAGATCCCCAATATTACACATAAACATTTTTGCAGAAACCTGTTGGGTTTTAAGCCCGGCCATGGGTTCGGGAAGCACGAAATCAAGAATAAGATGGCGAAGAAACGGCACCGAATGAGAACTACATGAGGGATCTGCTCAGGCGTATATGGGCCTGAAGCCAAGCTAATGAAATCCCTCCTGAAAAGACAAACTACATGCGCTTGCAGGATTCTTAAATGCACAACAAGGCCCCAAATGACCCTTACAGAATTCTAGTTTGCTCTACCCCAAAACTTCGAATCCTGGAAACTGTAGCTTTATTGCTTTTTGGACTCTAATGCTTTGAAAACTAACGGCATGAAGCTGAAACATCCAGACCCAGATGCATAACATCAGCAACCTGCTTACCATAAGGACCCTATAAGAGCCATACAACAGTCCTCATGTCCTTTCCGTGCGTTGGATAAAAGTCCCCTTGCTACCAAACATAAACTCTTGTGTAACCTCAGTTTCCCCCATTTTGATTCTCCCGTCTTGGGGTACTGTCCCCACCAGATTTAGAGTGCCTATACAACCTCCATATAATCTTACATCACTATGAACCTCCTAATTATGGTTAGGGGTCCCTAAATCACAGCTTCGCCCAGCCAGACCAAGGCACAGGATTCGGATGAGAAGGCACCTGCAGGCAAGCAAAATTGTGCGACCTTAAATGGCTGTATGGAAGGGAAAGAATAGGCATAAGGTTTTGGGGAACAAAAGGGCATATGAGCTATAGTCTAAACTCCTAGTATGCCCCTTAATAACCCCTTAGAATAGTCCCCTTTAGAGTACCCTATGTATCCCCCTTTGAGGAGTTTAGAGTCTAGCTCGTACAGGGACGTACGGCGATTCATTATAGTAAACTGTGATAGTACACGCATCGTGATTCTATGCAGCCCCAAGCTTTTGCGTCATAACACACTGTACGGGGTAGGGGCAGTATGCAAGGCGTAACGTAAGGGACCGAACTAAAACAGGGTTTGGAGGAATATACTAAGGGCTAGGAAAATCAAACAAGAATGAATCGGAGAATTGAACAACAGCTGGGTTCACATACGGGTCGTCATAAGGACTGTACTGTAGGGGCCTCGAGAATGAAAACAAGGTGCTGTGGGCTACTATACTACTTCTACAAAGCTGATGCGGCCGGGGATAATGCTGCTAATCATCCAGGCTTCTGCATGAAGCGGTTTAGGGTTAGATCTAAGCCCAAGTCCCGAAACTCCAAAATTTGACGCACCTTGAGCCTGACCCCTTTCACTCTAAACCCGAAGCGCTACATCCTAAGTCCTGAACCCTAAACCAACTGAACCGTAGGCTGGAAGACTGCTGGGAGCTTAAGACTCACGAGGGACAAAAAGCACCAAGATATCACTACAGCCCCTTGGAGTCCAACTTGAGGATCTTCAGGCCCCCTTCAGTAGATAGAATATGGGGTACATGGAGATTTTATTATAACATATCCAAGGCCATATTCTGTCCACTTAAGGGGGACTGTAGGCTCTATACGGGTTCTATAGGAGTTAGGAGTTTTCTTGGATTTCCTGGTTCTATGGGCTCACCTGAAGGATCTCCTACGCAGTTAGGGCCCAAATGCTATAATATTCGGGGTATTTGGGCCCTAACACCCTATTCTTTGGGTCCGTGGACTCTTAGGTCTTAGGGTCTTACTCCCCGATATATCCCTACATACTCAGGGGACACCCTTGTAGTGATGCGTTGAAAGGCTGAGAGGCCTTTGGAAGCCCTGCGTGGCCCGCTCGGCGCCGTCAACCCAACCAAGTACACCAGGAGGTTGCTCCTCCGCAGTAACCTGAAGCATGGGGCGGTTAAGGGTTTAGGGTTTCGGCCTCAACCCCCCCAACCCAGTGTGTAGGCGCACAGCCTAGGGATTCTTCAAAACTTATTAAGCGCACATATTTGGAGGGGGGGGGCCGTGGTTCTATGACTGAAGGTCTCCCCATTAAAGTACTGTTTGGGGTTTAAGAGAGGGTTATGGGTTTAGGATTAATGAGTGATTCCAGAAGAGTATATCAGGCTATATATGGTTACGTAGGGCTATAAGGGATTCTCACTTGTATTAAAGTACTATGTAAAAGCGTTCGTTGTCAAACTCCGGCTGCGCAGAAACATCTAGAATGTAATTAACAACAACCCATTTAGATTGATTCAAGCCTGGGCCCGTCTGGCCCGTTTACGGGGAGATATACAGGGCTGTGTGGGGTCTGGGGTTCTTATGCCGTCCGGTTGTAGAGATCCACCGTTTGTGTCAATGCCAAGCCTTGAAGGTCCAGAATTCTTTTACTGAGTCTCCAAACTCTTCAACTCTCGTGAGGGCTGCTTGCGGGATGTCCTTAACTAATGAGGGGGCTGGAGTGTAGGATCATTTTCAGGGCGACGGGTGAATCCCCCGACCCCCAACCTGAGACTACATGCCTGGAGTTAGGTCATATTAAGGGGTTATATAGGTGATCTATTTTGGAATATTGGCATTGAAAATGGAAACTACTATAGCATAATAGGGTGCATAGAGGCTATCCTCCCCCAAACCAACATGGAAGCCTAAGACTTCCCCGACTTGAAAGGACAGAAGGTCTTTGCAGGGCCTTTTGGGCTTGGGTGTTTGCTTGCAGGAGGGTGCTTTTGAACAGAACTTGTCACCACCCTGGGCCAAAGCCTGAACCATAAGCCTGCAGGGCCAACGCCTTAAGGACCAAGCCCTCATGCCTCAGCCGCAGAAAAGCTCAATAATACTTCATACCTGCCTATAACCACCCCCATAATCAAATACCTCAGACCCCAGTTACAAGCTTTATGACACCCTGTAGAACTACAAAACCGCCCGCAGGACGCCCACCCCAATAGGGTTTGGGAGTTCAGTGGTTTAGGGTGTTTAGGGCTTCACTGAAATTACGGGTCATTGCTGGCAACGGCATGACAAAGGAGTTCTTCGTAAACTGCGCCACGATGAAGAAAACACTAAAAGCCTTTTCTGTGCGCAGCTGTGACTCGAGTCGGAACCCTCAAAATGTGTAAAAGACTCACCCACCCGGCAAGCTTAGGGTTTAGGGTTTAGGGTTTAGGGTGTAGGGATCACTTTGCAGCCCCCCCAGCCATAGCCCTAATAGCCAAGAATGACTTAGAGTCAAAGTTGGAACATCAGTATCTCCCCACCGCAAGAGCCAGGAAGAAAGAAAACAAGCGCAAGCCATCCTTATCCCATTTCTGCATGTAGCACGGTATGAAGCTCTAAATCCTCTAAATCCTAACACAAGGACCTCAAGCCCTAAACTGAAAAACACCTTAATCCTGAAACCCTAAACTTTATAACCTCTCCATACTATGATATTCTTATCCTTTTCCCATTCAGTTTTCCCTGACCCCTATATACTCCTATATTTTCCTACAAGTCCACATATAACCCTCCATCAACCACGGAGCACCCCTTGAAATCAGTGTAGAAGCTGCAGAAGCCTCATATAATGTGTATTATGCTGACCTTTAGTATTAATAGTTCCAATTCCCGCCCACACGCTAATGTAAGTGACATGATGACAATTGCCAATACAAGTATCTGATCCAGAACATACCATAGATTTACAGAATCTAAGACCATGATGATGGTAGTTAATCAGGCCTGTACAGGTAAATTTCATAAACCCTACAAACCCCTAAATAACTCCAGTTTGCATTTCATTGTCCATTTTCTTTTGCATGTGCTTCTCCACTCCGCTATATATACACCTAAATACTCTTATACCTCCAACTATTTACCACCCAAACTCTGACCCCTAAACCCTAATCCCCGAACGCTAAACCCCAAGCCCTCAACCCTAAGCCTTTCTCATGACCCTACGCCCCAGCCAGGACCCAAACGTGGCGGCGTGGGAGTTGCGGCCGCAGCTGGCGTAAGAACTGCACGAATGAGGGCATCCTGGACTCGGAGTTTAGAAGTTAGCAGTAAATAGGAGTTATATTGGCATAATGGAAAAGATATAGTGGGGCTATAAATGGGGTAATGGAAAAGAAAATGGAAGCTTCTTTAATATATAGGATGTGCGTGTATATATATATATGTGTGTGTGTCTATATACATGCATAGTAGGCATGATGTAGGGACTTTAGGGACTTGCGGTTTAGAGCATTTCGGGTTAGGGGATTTAGGATTTAGAGTTTCTAGGCATCTGGGGATTGATTTAGAGTAAAGAGGAGGAGGCGTGTGCGCACATATGAGTGGAGACTTCCTTGGTGGTTGGACCATTTACGATTATAATATATATGGAATACCATACGCCAAAGGAGGATGTAATCTCTCTCGTTTTATACGTGGTAGCAAAATATCCAAATAGAATACTACCCATTCACATAGATACACACATATATATATATATACATTGCGAACGCACTGGCGGTATCTGTAAGGCCACCTGTACAGGGATCCAGGCTGATGCGTGGTTATGACTTGAGTGCCTTCCTGCCTTACCTGGGTGTTTAGAATCAAGATGAATTAAGGGCTTAGGGTTTAGGGTTTCAGGGTCCCTCTTTTGGGTTAAGAGCTTAGGGCAAAAGGACCTTTGAAATAAAATGTACTCTGCCGTCGTTGGTGCTTACCCTAAACCCTAAACCCAGACCCATGATTAATAACCCCCCTCCCCTTAATAGGGGTTATAACAAGGATCCTAATATCAAGGCCCTTAAAAGGAGGGAGTTTATCAATGAGGGGTCTACATAAAAACCCGAAACCTTAAACCCTAAACGTAAGAGTCAGATCATCCCCTCCATTACTGTCAAAGCACCCGCTCTCCCAAGATTAGGTATTTCAATTCCCAACATATGAGCCATTGTCTAAACTCCTAGTATCCCCCTTAATATCCCTATAGTAGTCCCCTATATAATTCCCTATATAACCACCTTCGAGGAGTTTAGACTATGGCTTATATTATGATATGGCAGTGGTTGGAGGGCATGCTTCATCTTCTACAAACTATAACTTAAAGGAGGACCTAAACCCTAAGCCCAACACCCTAGACCCTAAACTCCTTGGGCCCTAGACTAGTATACTTTACTAACCCCAGCAAGGAGAAGGCTAAAATGTGGGGAATAGGTGGACTCTAGAAATATACGGCATGATAGGGAGATGAGGTGGTCCCGAGCAAGCATTCTAGATGGATGCTGCTCATGAACTCCCATGTCCGAAATGGAAAATGAAATGGAAGCTACTATTGAGGCTTTAGGGTTTAGGGTTTATAGGGTTCAGGGTAATGTTAAGGTCATATTGTGGGTGTCGCAATGCAAAGGACCGCGAGTTTCAGAAGCATCTCCGATACAATCGTCGAGGTTGTGCTGTTTAACTGTGAGGCCCCCAGAACGCAGTTGCCGTACAGTGTGTTCCGTCGTAACTTCCCCGATATCTCAGGGTATACGGAACTCAGGCACATACTCACGTACAGTCCCTTTTAGGTAGATGGAATATGAGGTATATGGGGATCTTATTATGGTGTTGGGCAATTCCATATTCTATCTACTCAAGGGGGACTATAGCCCTTTGAAAGGGCACCCTGAATCCCAAAACAAACTCCAAGCCTGTGGCTACGAACCCTTCCACGCGAAACTCCTTTGCCCCAAGCTCTAACCCTCCAACCCGAAACTCTGGATATTTTGTCCCCAAACCCTGAGCCCCCGAACCCCAAACTCCTCAATCCTAAAAGCCCTAACCAGATACCCGAACTCATATAGATGCATCCTCTATACCCCATGTATAACCCTTACAAAGCCCACTTGAAAAGTTGTTCCATGTGCAAAAAGCCAAAAAAGTCCGGGTGTCTGCCTTTGCCACTCCGGATTCTCGGCCTCCTTGGGCTTCTGACTCCCAAGAATATGGGTTTAAGGTTTAGGGTTTCTCAAAATCAGGGGTACCTACTATAATGGAGAATCAAATGGAAAAGAAAATGGAAAATGAAATGGAAACTGTGTTTATATAGGGGATTATAAGGATTAGGGTTTCCCAAATTTATGGGTACCATTTTGGGGGTCCCTATATTAAGGACTATGGTATTTTGGGGTCTATATTGGGTTCCCCCTATTTAGGGAAACTACCATATAGTAGGAACAGAATAGGAATATACCTGCCGGGGTCCTTCTATATTCCTACTATCTCCTTGGAGTTCTCTGTTTGGGGTCCCCATGGTCCTCTCAAATGATGCCTCTATGTGCTTTTGTCGTATCAATAATTACTACGTACCCAAGGGTTTGTCTTGGAACAAATTTGCTGCACTCCTGCCGCTGAGTTGCTTGCAAGCAATTATGACTCAGACCCCTGAAGGATCCAAAAATGGAACCCCCTAATACCTAATAATCCCCTAGTTTCCCCAATCTAGGAATGGGTTCATATTGGGGCGGCTCCATTTGTAGGATCCTTTAGGGGGTCCTCGCGCCTAAGAGCAGAAAGGAGAGGCCCTGCTCCAAGTTTCTTCTTTTTTTGCTGCGCTGCTAGTCTAACGACTGCACCATCCGGCAAACGGCCCGGTTGACCCAGCGTTGAACCTCAGGGCTTTCTGGGCCAGGAGCTGCGCGCTCCAAGACCTCTGGGACATTGCAAGCTACCAAAACCTCGGCGGCCGAAGGATCTTCCGCAAGGAGCCATGCAACACGCGCAGTCCATTCCAGGATCTCCAGGGAGGCACCCAAACGTTCCACGGTGTCTCCCAGGGCATGGGCTACACAAGTCTGCGCAACTTCTGCTCGCAGGTCCATGGGACCGGCCAGGTTCCAAAGGCTGCACAACGCTGCTTGTGCCAAATCGTGCCTCCGGCAACTGGCCACACTGAACAGAAGGCTGGCAAGGGTCTTGTGCAGGCCAGCTCTACACAAAAGCCTCTTCGATCGCTCATCTGCTGCTGCCACACAAACTTCATGTAGCAGTGCTTGGACAACGGGCGATTCACAGTCATGCTGTTCTGCCTCCAGCTGCTGCACGAGTACAGCAAACGGCGTGCCATTTTGACACAGCTCTGAAGACCACTCAGCTCTCTGATAACCAGATCCATTGACGTCTGCGGCCAGCTCGCTACCTTTAGCGACATGCGGGAGGAGAGAAGGCTGATGTCATCAAATGACATGCTGAACAAACGCTGGATAATTAAATTGTGACGATAGCAATTAAGTGATGTTTTTGTGTGTCCCCGCGAAACGTGCTCTAACAATACAGCAATACCTTAAACTGTAATTACCCCTGAACTGCAGAAAAAAACTGCTTCTTCTTCCCTCTAAAAAACGTGTGTGTGATCTTGGCTAGAGATTGGAATGTTGAAATCTGCCATTGCGCCTGTTGCGCAAGCTCTGGCTCTTCGCATTGCCGCGCGTTTGCGGACCCGAACATGGTCAGAGGTCAGGAAGTCTGAGGCGGAGTTCCTCCTCCTTCCAGGATGAGACGGTAAGTAGGGAGGGATGAGATTGAGGTTTAGGCAATCGCGCCAAACGGTGTAGCGCTTCCGCTGTAGGATTTGCTCGTGAAGCTTCGAAACCATCCAAGGATTGAGCATTCCCTACGTTTTCACGGATGAAACAGAAACCCCCTTGAAGCGGCCACCCTCTGGAGAATTGCAGGCCGAAGCAGTCGCTGCATGCTGAACTGCTTGCAATCCTGTGCATGAAAAGTGTACCTACTAAGCAATGTAGAAGCTAGCGTTGTGAATTGGGTTTGGAGGCAGCTTGCAGCAGACTATGAAAACCCGCAGGAGGACTGTCAGGGAATATGCCCCCCTCACCATGTATTCAACTGCAAGGCCGACGCAGGCCTATCTGGCGCACTAGCTGCCCGGCTCCGCGGTTTGTAGTCGAAGTCCCGAGGTTCCTTGGCCGGCCCAAGTCATTAGGCCCTATTTATGGTTTAGGGTTGCGGGGGTGTAGGGTCAGGGTTTACTTTTGATTAGGGCTTAGGCTTAGGGTTGAGGTTCACCTGGCTGCCCCTTTACCACATTCCACATACTTCAGGGCAGAGGGTTGCAAGGAGTCCCCTCTCCTACATGAAACCCCACAGACCTGGTGGTTCAAAGGACACTTAGGCCTCAACCCTAAAAATTCAACCCTACAACCCCTGCTTTCGGGTTTAAAGTTGCTCGTGGGGAGGGGAACTGAATTCCTAGGCACTCTGGATTGTCGGCGGATATATTATGCGCTGGAGGGATGTTTTCATGAGATCGCAGTAACTTTAAGAGCCCTACAGCCTCAACCTTGGCGTCTGTCTACATTGCCCACTGAAGGGGGACATGGGAGTGATTTAGAACCCTATTAGGCCTCATTAAGCCCTACATAGTCCTTATTAGCTCCTAAAGCCCTGGGGGGGTACCTTTGGGGGGGTACTCTTGTAATCCCTTATACTGGTCTGCTTCTATGGTATGGGGCTTCGGAGGCCCTGTAACTTTCAAACCTTAACCTCCTGAAAGATGCCCCGCGAACCCTCATCCCCAATGCCTCAAAACCAGACTGCACACTAAACCCTATACCCCTTACATAAGACTAGATATCCCTATGTATCCCTCTATAGCGCTACATAACCCTACAAGCCCTTCTGCTCTACATATATATATATATACAATATAATGCTACATAATCCTACAAGCCCTTATGTTCTCTATATATATATATACACATAAAAATTATTCTTCTCACTGCTTTTGTATATATGTCTCTCTCTTTTTCTTTCAAGCCTATAAGGGAGGCACGGAAGTCCCCCCCAGGAGCATCTGGGCCATAGTCTAAACTCCTAGTAGTCCCCTTAGGAACCCCTAGAGTACTCCCCTGTGTAATCTCCTAAATAACCCCCTTTTAGGAGTTTAGATTACAGCTCATATGTCCCCACGACACTTTTGAAGGGATCCAAGACCCCACCTATCCTTGGACACTGAAGGCTGGAGCCTTCCAGCCTAAACTCATCCACCCCAAGCCCTAAACTCTAGTGTTCATAGGGATTCCATCGAGGAAACTATATAAGGATGATATAGGGCTTAGTTAAATGGCATTTTTGCAATAATGGAGAATCACATGGAAAAGAAACTGGAAAATTAAATGGGAATTAGCGTTCCATACTACAGGGATCTATATTGATTGTGCGTCAGGCATACCACAAAAGACTACGTAGCGCCATCTACAACAGCAACTTTTGGGTGAAATGGGCTATAATGCGGTTATAAGCTGTTTCTAACTTGAATGCTTTTCCTACCTATCTGCGACTCGGACCCCGAAACTGCTAATTGTCGTAATGCCCTCCCCTAATCAGTATAGAGAGCGGGGTTCACTGCCGTAAGCCCTTTTTTGCCAGATAAATGTCGTAAGCCCTAAACCCATAAACCCTGAATCCAAACCCCCATTCAAGTTTGGCAGCCCTAAACCCTAAACCCCTTGGGCCCCCAAGCGTCTGGCTGAGAAATGCTGGGTTGGGGCAGGTCCAGAAACATTGGAGGCCAACCAGGTCCCAGGCGAGGAAGCACAACCTGCACTCATAAATGCCTGGGGCTCAGGATTTCAAGCTGGCCCAAGGGTTTGTTAGGTTTAGCGTTCGAAGCAACATAAAAGTATGCCAATTTACGGCTTCGGCCCCTCCAAACCCATCAAGGTATGAGGTTTACATGTCGTGATAAAGGCCTCTGCGGAGGAACCTTGCAAGCAGATGTTTCAACCCCTATTGACAGGTAGGGAAGGTTATAAGGGTCCCCCTTGAGGATCCTAACAAGCTTCCATGGTGTTTTTCCCCAGTCGACAGTTCCCCCATCTGTAGTGGAAGGCTGTGTTCTCATGGCTGTCTACGAAGGGTTTGTTCAGGAATGAAAAACGTTCTGCACGTGGTCCTATTGTATGATTAGGCGATGTGGCTTTTTGAAAGTTGGGAGCTTGAGCGCATTGATTGCTTGGGCGGTCTGAGTGCTTATCTAAAGATGCATACAAGTGTTCAGAACCATGAAGTATTTTCTTTCCATTCCGAGTCTCCTTGCTGCTCTTGTCCCTCAGTGATCTGCATGGTGTGCATTCGATTCCCACAAACATGTCAATGTCTCATCCCCTGCCCCTAGGAATAGAGTCCCTTCAAAAGAAAAATCCCCAACACCTCCTTAGGAGCAAAGCCTCCAACTATAATACGTCATGCTGCCGGCAAGCAAATGAAGAAACATATGTCAACAAACGTGAGGGCTAACAAGGCAAAATGAGCGCCCCTAATTAATATCCAACTTTGCCTCCTTTCTCGGTAGACGGAATGCCGGAATCGACTCGTTCGATGCGAATAGTGGCAGTCAAATCAAACCGCACACAACATCCGAGACCACCCCCAGCTCCGCTGTCATACGCTTGCCCTCAAGCGCGTTGGCCCCAAGGGCAGTCTGCTCGCGGGCCAAAATCGTGTCCGCCCGGCCAACGGTGCGAACTGAAGTTGCTATACCCTGTCCACATGGGAACCACCGGTTGCGCGGCTCTCTCTCCACATGTATCAAGGTGAGCCCTAACCTACCATTTAACCGGCAAACCGGTCGAAACCAAACAAAAGTGCTTGTAAAACGGGCGCACACAGCGTTTACCATGAGGGTCACAGGGTCATGTTCTAGAAGACTTTTGATGGCTGAAACATGTCTTCAACATACAAATCGCCTCATCTCCTGAGTAATTATCCCCTTCGGCCTAGGCACCACTGCGTCAGCATCACATATATGCGTAAAGCAGCTTGACACAATACATCTGCAAAAGACACAGAATGCGATGAGGTTATACCGGATCCAAGAACATTGGGTCAAAGGCTTAAACTGACACAGTCCCACGCCTTTGAAGCACTGTATAATGCCATGCCTGGACCCCGCTGAGAGCCCCAGCGGCATTTTCTGGCTAGAGTAGACCGTTTTGCCCGGACCCTGGGGTACCCCAGTTTAGTGGTAGCGGGGGGGAGGGTTCAATGCCAGAAAAACATGTACAGGGATGCACAGGGACTGACCAAAGCTTTTCTGCTTGCGGCTTTGAACTTGAACCCTTGGCATGACAAGATATGTCTACCACAACTGCCGGCCAATTACAGCAATGTCATCCTAAGCAGCTAAATTTGGGCTAGATGCTAAACGGCTTGCGCCCACGGGCTTCCATCTTACGAACCAATGGTCGTCTTGACTGCCATAAGCTTTGACCGTTCGAGCTCTGCACAAGGCACACAATGATCAAGTAGTGTTCATCGTGGCCTCCCCCTCTGACACGTAACGCCGGATGCGACTCGTCCGATGCGAATAGTGGCAGTCAAATCAAACCGCACACAACATCCGAGACCACCCCCAGCGGACGCGTTAGCTCAGTAGCTCCGCTGTCATACGCTTGCCCTCAAGCGCGTTGGCCCCAAGGGCAGTCTGCGCGCGGGCCAAAATCGTGTCTGCCCTGCACCCGGCCAACGGTGCAAACTGAAGTTGCTTGAACACAGGGCAACAACTTCAGAGGGTCGGGCTGCTTGGAAATGACAGACTTGGGCGCAGGCTCAGGCTTTTGGATTTTGGGCCCACAGCAAGAACCACCACCTTCCTAATAATAATTATTCCCCTGTTATTTGATGGTGCTATACTGGGGTAATTTGTTGAAGGGGTGGGGGAGTTATTGTTAGAGGTCTCATTATCTACGTATGGGTGGGGCTGAAAAGCCAGGACATAGCGAAATGTAACAAGGAGTGGTCAAAGAATCCGGCTGCTCACTCTCACAGCTGCGCACAACTTGCGACACCCTGGTGCAATGTTATCCCAAGCAGCGACCGCAGGTCCGGGCTTACAATGCAGCCTGGCTGTTTCCCCAAAAAAGGGACCGCAATAAATCCAAATCTACTATGATCACCATAAAAACCCTTTAGAGACGGACTGCAAAACAAAGCCCTGTTTGTGTTTGGAAGCCCTAAACCCTTCATGTCCCATATGCCCGAAAGCATTGATGTAAATCTCGCATACCCTATATGCCCAAATGCGTCGCTGTAAATCCCCCATACCTACTTTGAAGAGGCGCGCTGTTTTTGGAAGTCCGAATCTTGGGGTTTAGGGGCGCAGCCTTCTTTCACAGTGAACGGTAGTGGGGTGTAGCGTGTAATTTCTGGGCACCTCGCAAAAACTCTTAATCACCTCTCCGTATAAGTGAACCCCCCTAACAAGGAATAAGAAATTCGGAGGCCTGAACCTCTGAGGTAATAAGGTTATAATTAGCCATCTCCTAGATGTTCTAACATTTTGTTGCATAGAGAACACAGTTTGCAAGGAGATGAAAGACTCTAACATGGACATGTTATTGTAACTTGGGATTTCCATTTTCTAGATTTGCTGTTGCTTACTTTGAAGGTAAAAAAGAAGTTTATGTACAAGAAAAGAAGGCAAATCCAATTAGAATTGAGCAGCTCGGGTATTCCATAATTTCCTTGTATAAATTATATTGTTCACAAGGAATGTACATAAAAGATGAGAAAGATATGCAACAAGCGTCAGGGCTTCCCTTTGTATTGAATTAAAAGCAAATCCCCTATCTAAGGCTTTCAATACAAAGCTCACTGGCAATTAGTTTGGGCCAGGGTATGTTTCGTCGTAGGGTGAGGAAAAAGAGCCTCTGATTTTGAGAAGCCCTAATCCCAAAATCCTGCACACCCCTAAACCCTAAACCCTAAACCGTCCCCCTAATATCATGCTAAACAAGTCTACGAGACGACGCAAGGAAGACTAAAGTGCGGAAAAAGCCATCGCTGTGTTGAGTGAATCTATTATTCTTTTCCTCCCCTACCAGGATTGGCCACTAGACCCTGACACTGCTTACAATTCCCTAGTAATTAGGACTCTAGTGAGGGTAGACCAACGCACGTATCACGTCTCATAGCCCATCCCATCCTGGTAACACCTTGATGGAATAAGTGAACATGACCCATGGACAAACCACAGTTCATATCCAGTAGCTGGAGCGCATTCCCATCCGTGACTGCTTTTTTGTGTGGCCTCCCCTTCTGACACGAATGCCGGATGTGACTCGTCCGATGCGAATACTGGCGACTGAATCAAATCACCAATCACATCCGAGACCACTCCCAGCGGACACATTAGCTCAGTGGCTCCGCTGTCATACGCTGGCCCTCAAGCGCGTTGGCCCCAAGAGCAGTCTGCTCGCGGTCAACATCTGTGTCTGCCCTGCACCCGGCCAATGGTGCAAACTGAAGTTGCTTGAACCCGGGGCCACAACTTCAGCGGGTGGGGCGATTGCAGGATGCACAGATTGTGCGGCCATTCGCAAAATGCATCCAGTGACTATCCCCTGAGGCAACTGCTTGCGCTTGGGCTTATGCGAAGCCCCGTACAACACGCTGAATATGGCTCATTGCGTAAAGTATACCAGGCTGAACAAGCATCCAAAGCTTCCGTTCTTTCCGGCAGGCCTGTGGCGAAGCACCATAGATGCACGGGTGTCCTTGGAGTCGACGGGACGCACAATAAGCTTTGGGCTTTTTGGGTTTTGTGACTTGGGGCGTAAGGGGCTATGAGTTAAGAGCTCAGGGGGCAGTGCTTAGGCCTAGTACAACACGCGGGTGCGGCATGCAGAGAAAGGTCACTGGAAGAGACTCTAGGTTAGCACACGGATACAGTTTGAATGTTTTCCTGCGCCAGGGTCGCAGTTGCAGGGCTACACCATATTGTTGCTACCCAAATGCTCAATTGAGCTGTGACTGGAAGGGCTGGGGGAGGTTGTTCAGCATCCCTGGACGAGCGTCGGAAAGCGTCGGGTGGTGGGTTGGGTGGGTACAGAAGGGTCGTCAAGCTGTAGCTAGGGAGGTTGTTACAAACAGAACTACCAAATGGCAACTCACCACTTCCTGAAGACCGGCTGCTTGCAACCAATAGCTCGTTGCTTCATACGCCCATAGAGTACACAGCTTGGAGCCTCAATCTGGACCGTGGTATTCCTCCTTTCTCATCAACTGGCCTAGCAAAACTCATATACTTGTGAACACACACGACTTTTGTGTTGGCTTTCCACCAGCTGTTGTGCAAAATGTTGGCAGCAGGACTCTTTGATGGAACTTACTTTTAGGGCATTTGTCTAATCATCTGCTGCCTCTCTGTCTCTCTCTCCCTTTTGCTCTCTGCTTCTTGTGCATGCTATGCGCGCCCGAAGACATCTCTCCGAGGCTTACAATGGAAAATCCGTGGCTCCTCAAAAACCACTCTGCTGGCCGAGGAAGACCTGACCCGGGCGTTCTACGTATTAATCAGATCCAATCCGCTGACATCAGAGGCAAGCTTCAGGCAAAATATGAGCTACAGTCTAAACTCCTAGTATCCCCCTTCATAACCCCAAGAATACTGCTCTATAACCTCCCCTCTATAGCCCCCCTTGAAGGAGTTTAGACTATAACTCATATGACTCTGGGGGTCTCCCATCTCAAAGCCTTGCACTCCACAAAATCATTGATCGGTTGGCCCCTAAAACCCTTTGAAAAATATTAGTATATAGGGTCCCTTACTAAAGCCATTCGGGAAAATATGAAATATCCCAGGGGCCTACCCAGAAAATCATTGATTGGTTGGCTCCCCAACCTCCTTACTGATCCTTGCTGGTTCTTACAGGGGAATAAAGGAATTTCATCCGTGTATATATGTATTGTATATATTCCCTACAAAGAACCTTTAAGCCTAGGTTTCGCATATACGTCATTAAAATAGTGAGTGGAATTTCCTGTATCACCAAAACAAGCCCAGCCCGCTGACTTTGGCCCTATATGCCTTGTTGAAATCCATATATACATATACATATATGTTTACACAGCTATGTATACATACCTGTATGTATACACATATACTCGTATATATATATATACATATGCATGTATGTCTCTCCCTCTCTCTCTCTCTCTCGCTCTGAAACTTCTATCCCAATTTGGATACACCGATACGGCGCCGTCGTCGGTAAAGCCTATGCTGAGTGTTCCGTAACTTACCGGCTGAGTTTCTACCCCAAACTTCCCGAAACCCTAGACCCCAAGCTGCAAGATGTGCATGCAGGACACTGGCCAGGGATTCCAAGTGCCTGGACTGCTATTGGCTATCCCTAGAATTTTTATAGCTATTGTTTTGAGACTAATTAAAACAACTTTATGATTACTACTAGTATTGGGGCTCCGAGTTTACCGAGGTAGTCTTTTGACGGACCTTCTTTCAGGGCTGGAGGAACAGACGGTGGATCTCCCAATATTCAAAATGAACCCGAAGCATGGTTGGTATGGGGTTATAGGGGTATACAAGGGCTATGTATGAAATATAGGGATAATGGAAAAGAAAACGAAATCTGCTACCTAGGGATTAGGGTTTATGGATGACGGGTTAAGAAGATCAAGCTCTTTGTGGTCGGCGGGGGCTCTACTTAGAAAAGTGGCTGCCGAAAGCGTACCAATTTCAGGCATCCTCAGCCATAGAGGAGCTTGATTGACTAGAAGTGCTACCGCAGGCAACCCTGAACAAGACAGCGAGTCACTCAAGCTGCACGCTCTGACCTAGCAAGTCATCATTACACTCTTCCTGCTTAGACTCCACTTACGACTCTCCATTCTGAACCCAGACTGGGCTGTAACTTGCTGGGGTGCAGGCAAAAATCATGCAGATGAAGCTCCATCTTTGACATTTCGAGGCAGCCAGCCACAATCAAAGAGAGATACTGCCCGCGCTCGGAACGAACTCTCAACATAGTACCATTACATGACAAAGGGAATTACGATTCACATCCCCAAAAGAGTACAGCATGTGAGGATAATAGTCTTTATTCCTGAAACCGGGGGGGTTGGGGGCCTACTACCCTAAACCCTAAACCCTAAAGCCTAAGGTGATGAGTCCCAGGGTCTTACCTTGCAACCCGAAACCCTTAGGCTGGTAAAGCCTGCTGAACACTTATCTGGGGGTTTTACAGGGTTGTAAGTGATATATTATGGGTTTTATAGGGTTCAGGGTAGAAAGTTCGTATACGGATTAGAATATTTTTGGGCTATGCAGGAGTTATATCACACCAAGAATGGAGAATGAAACGGAAACAAAAATTGAACATGAACTGGACACCGTCCATTTCAGAGGTGAATACGGATTCGTATTTTGACGTTTTGAGGTGCCATTCTCTACTATGATTCCCTCAGGAATCTGAAATCACAATACAACTTTTTAGGCTTCTGTGAAACACTGGAACCCGGACCCCTTAAGCTTTGGTATCCCGTCTCCAAATATGATGTGCCTACAGAGTAAGAACCTGGAGAACACCCCAGTCGCGAGCATGTTGGGCCAAAGCTTCTAATGTAGACCCATGACTGATAGACCCCTCCTTTAAGGGCCTGAATATTAGGATCCCGATTATAATCCCTACTAAGGGGAAGGAGTTTATTAATCAGGGGCCCGCATTAGCCTCATCCCTAATAATCCTTCAGAACAAGAGCATGGGGCTTGGCCTAAATGAACTACTGCTGTCCGAATGGAGAAATGTATTTAGGGACCCGTATTGCACTAGGAACCCCACTGTAGCGTATTGTAATGAATTAAGGGAGGTCCCCAAAGCATGCCACACAAAACTTCACAAGATGGCCGAAGTGCTTCAGCGCATACTCCAGTGCCACATCACCACGTTGCACCAGCAGCCTTAGTGAACAAGATAGAAAGCTGCAAGGTTCGGTGAGACCGACGGTCCTGAATATAACACAGCGCCTAAAATAATTACCAACACCATGTCGAGGTCTTAACGAGATATCCTCGACCATGCATGTACAAGGAAATAATCATTTAGGCCCCTACAGTATCATAGATAGGTTCAAGACTTTGAAGGGATCTTCCGCAGTCGCTTGCCATAACTGCTTTTTGAGCAAAATCCTGGACGTGTTCTGTGTCCTCGGAAAGCACCGCAGAGCCCATACTCCCCCCACGATTCCTCACAGTCGGACACGAAACAGAATCCTGTCAATCAGGCTGCATGACCTGAACATGTGCAAACACTTCCTAAGCTCAGATCAACCAAGAAGCCAGAGAGAGATGAACACGCCATCCTGAAAACAAACGACGCAGGGAACTGGCTGAGGTGTAGTATCAACAGTTGCAGTAATCGGCTTCACAGTACAAGTAGAAGTAGAAGTAGTAGTAGTAGTAGTAGTAGCAGCAGCAGCAGTACTAGTAGTCGTGGTAGTAGTAGCAGTAGTAGCCGTAGTAGCAGTAGTAGTAGTGGTAGTAGTAGCAGTAGTAGCAGCAGTACTCCACTACTGCTGCCGCTACTGGAGGCCCCTCATCTAGCCTGGCTTTGAACCACATTGAAGCTTTTCTTCAAACACATGCCGTCGTACCAGACTCTGTGAATAGTTTTAACCCTTTATATGGCCTGAATACACCTTCTGACCCCTATCCTTGCGTTTTGCAGTTGCCAAGTATCGAGTGCCCGCTCGCGAGCGCCGCACGAGGCTTGTACCAAGACCTTCCGTTCCAAGCAGGCTTTACGGATTGTGAGCGGTGTGTTTAGAGTGCCACGAGGTGTTCATACTGGCGCTTCCTTAGGTTAGAGCGATGACGAGTATACATGTGTATGTATACGGTTTGTAGAAACTGTTTCGTAAAGGTTGATTCTGACTGTTGGACAAGGATGTGTGGTTCCTCCAAACACCTTAAACAGGTTCTTTTCGGCTTCTATGTCTATCTAGAAGTCTGGAGGTCTTGAGGAAAGAGCTGCTCTTACCAGTTATCGTCCTGTTGTCCATATGCAGGCAGCCACACTTCAACATGCTGTGGGTCGTCAGGGGATCCACATCATGGAGGCCCCATGAACCTTGGGCTTAGGACAAGGCAGCTTGTGCAAATGGCGGAACCGCACATACCTAGGGCTCAGAAGTCTTGCAAGGACCTTAAATCCATACCTGCAGCCCTCCTGCAAACAATGAAGGAAAAGCCTGACCTAGAACCAGGAACCATGCTCCTGTGATCTAACTGAGGGAGGCTAAACAGGTAAAACCCATGCAAAGGATGAGGCTGAAGTTTCTGGAAAGGCCGGCCCTTAAGGATTACGGGGGCTATATATAGTATCCCCCTTAGTAACCCCTATAGTAGTCCCCTATATAATCCCCTATACAACCCCGCTTTAAGGAGTTTAGACTATGGCTCATATGGGGGATGTGACGGGATTATGCGGTCTCCCTCAAAGACCCTGTAGGAGTAGTTCTGAGCCGAGTAGTAACTCCCAAGCCTACAACCCCACCCTCAACCCTAAACCCTAAACCCTCAGCCAAGCAAGCTACCCGAGTAGGTGCGAGCCGGTGGGCAGTTTTTACCTAAGTCGGCCATTGTGCAGGAGTCTCAAAATCTGCGTAGCCTGGGGTCTCTAAAGTGGACTAGGCAGCAATCAAATGAGCTACGAGTATAATCTAAACTTAAAGTATCCTTACCCCTTTAATACTCCCCTATATAATCTCCTATATAACCCCTTTACGGAGTTTAGACTACAGCTCATATTGAGAAATTCTCGCACCAAGAGCTTCCAGTCCTAATCTGTAGCTTCTATCCTGAAGCACCCCATGCGCATATGAATTCCTTCAAAGTCAGGACCTTGTGACATTCCTGGCCTGTTATTATAAACCTTTGTGAAATTCCCCAGTCTATAAGGAAAACCCATTATTTACTACATACCTGTAATACCCGTAACAGCAAACCCAGATTCAGCAGAGGAGTTGCCCACAGCGGCTGTTATTTGTAGATTGGGCAATCGAAAGACAGGTATGGTAGTTTCCCTCAATAAGGGGACCCCAAGATAGACCCCGAAACACTATACTATAAGCCTCATTATGGGGGCCCCAAAACAAGTAGCCGTAACTTGGGGAATTCCCATATGTGGAGGCTCTTCAGCAACTCGGCATCTGCTGGAACTCTACTGAATATGTATTCATGCGAGGAGGAGTGTATATACTTCCTCAAGAAAGTCATCTTTAACACTTCCCGAAGATTAAACTACAATAAAAATGAAGGATACTTCCAATACCCCCAATACCCCTAATATATTATTATCCTTACTAGTCCCAAAAGGGGATCCCCAATTTGGGGAGACGCTAATCTCCATTAACCAGTCTGTAATGACCGCTCGCATTTCATGTTCGATCTTTCCATTTGATTTTCCTTTATTGCACATAATATCCCTTAGCCCAGAACCCATATGTGCCTACTCGGGTTTATCACCGACATTCTGCCATTCACCAGGATTTAAGGGAGTTCCGTTTGGAGGGGGTCGTAGGGATACTACAGGGGTGTGAGGGGTCTGCTGGGGGTCTAGGGCCTAGGGTTTGGGGGCTTTAGAGCTTACAGGGTCTAGGGCATAGGCTGATGCGTTGAAGTTTTCTGCTAGGTAGCAGGCCCATGTCTTGGTGACATCATGCCTTCGAGAGAGAATTTGTGAGGTGCGGAAACCGATCAGAATTCCATGTTGGGAACAACATAGAATTCGGTAACTTGCATTCTCCAAGCTCTTGCTTACGACACCGCTGTGGTGTTGCTGTTGCTGTTGCTGTTGCTGTTGTTGTTGCTGCTGTTATTGTTGTTGTTGTTGCTGCTGCTTCTGCTGCTATTGTGGTTGTGGTGATGGTCGACGTCGGCGCCGCTGCAGTCGCTGTCGCCGTGGAAGTGGCGGTGGCGGTGGTGGTGTCGATGTCGTTATCGTTGTTGTTGCTGCTGTTGTTGT
>CAJNIZ010045744.1:0-21416 GCA_905231905.1 Symbiodinium pilosum | reverse complement strand
AAGGAAGGTTTTGATCTCCGCTCAATTGCCTTCCGAGCCGCCCACTCACCGCTGTAGCCTTAGCTACAAGGCTCTAAAGAGGCCAACATCATCCTGACGGATCTCGCTACCAATGCCGATGACAAACGTCTACAAGGGTCTAGAACTGAATCCTAATGAATTGGGAGGGAGCCAGGCGCCACCCTCTACTCCAGAACTGCCAAAAGCACAAGACTAGCCCCAACCACCCCAAGCCCCAAGCCTTAGTCCCGCAAGGCTTGTGGGGCTCTGAGCATTTGGAAACCCGCGTACCCCCTTGCACAAGGCCAGCCCGCAGTCCATGTAGTCACCTGTTGGAGTTCCATGTTAGTTGGGGAGGGCATACACCCCAAGCCCTAAAGCCAAACATCCCCATGTTCCCCCCGTAGTCGTACCTGTGCACCTCCTCTACAACCCCTATGAAAGCCCCTTAAAAAAAAGATCTCTTTGCAAGTCAAGAGAGCAGGCGTCACTCACGATCAACAGCGAGGCGTCGGATGCCCGATCCACGCCGTAGGAAGCTTCCCAAACATCCAGAATGTCCTTCTGAGGACGGGGTTAGGGGTTCAGAGATTAGGGTTTGGGGTTTAGGGATTATAGGGTCTGGGGCTTAGGGAGTAGGGTTTGGGGTTTAAGGAGTAGAGGGCTTTAGGTTCGGGATTTGGGGTCTGACTAGAGTTTAGGATTTGTGGTTCAGGCCAGGTTTTGCGGTTTAGGGCTTAGGCATACAGATCAAGAATGTCCTTATGGTTCTTTAAGGTGATAGCAGTGACAACTATAACTTAAGAATGCATCTTGGCTTTAGTACAGCCAAGCTAGACAAAGCCTATGCTCAACTTTGACCCAGTTATAAGGTGTGGGTCCGTATTTATTTGGGGTCTAGGGTTTGGAACTGGCAGGGACTTTTGAGGGGTTCAAGGTCTAGGGCTCAGCGTAGCACTTTAGGATTTGGGGTGTGGGGCTCTAGGATTCATGGATTTAGCGATGTAGGATTTCAGGCCCCAGGTTTCGCTGCGGTAACATGCTGGTCGAGGCTCTTGGAGCGTGACATCCTCATCTTCCAGGATCCAGTCCCCTGCCAGCACCCACCAGCGTTGTGTGCGGGGGTTTCAAAAAATTAGCGGGTCCACACTTGGGGAGCCCGACTATATTAGATTGTACAAGGATGTACTCATATTGTGGGCAGACAGGACCGCGATTTCGGGAAATCCTCATCTTAGGGAGCAGAGAGGCTGCGGTAGGTATACTTTGAGGAGTCTTCAGAGTCTTCAGCAATTCCCCTGTAGGGCGACAGGGTTTACCTTCCCGGACACTTAATTAAATAGGAGAACGTGGGCCGCCAAAACTATGCAGCCAAGCACAGCAGCCCTGGAGGGTTTAGGGTTTCCTCATATTTCCAAAAAACGTCTCCGTAGAAACTGTGCAGAAAAAGCAAACGTGTTGAACCGCTGCCCTGTTGCTCCTGCTAGAAACTATTCAAGACTGATCGCCCTTTTGGGGCATGACGAAACTTTTCTGGAGAAGGGCCTGACGAAGTTTTGGCCTTCAGCCCCAGTCCCCAAGATCCTCCATGAACACCCTTCCGGTCGAGTAGTAATTACACGGGAAAGGGTCCAAGCTCTTAACCCGAGCAAACTATAGTTCATGATCCTGAAGCACAGCCTTTTTCCAATAATAACCACAATGAGGAGTGAGCTTACTTGAGCTCGTCATCCTTGCCCAGTCTAGGGACATCAGAGCAAAGGGGCCCAAAGGCCTCCGTGCCGAAAACTCCTGACAACAAACAAATACCGTCGTAGGTTGTAACTCAAAAGCATCAACCGAGTGGTCAGAAGCTTGCGGCGAGCCACTGTCAAGTACAGGTCTGAATGATCTGCGCCTAGCAAGGGTGCTGCAACCCTGAGGCAACTGCTTAGACTTGAATGAAGCTCCGAAGGGCCTGTGCCAGGTCGGCCATGCCCCGCATAAAAAAGGATGAATAGCTCCTTGCCCACTGCATTTGTCTGAAGGTGCAGAGGTCCAGGTGTAGATGGTTGGGGTATGTGTACTTCACAGCAGACTTAGCCTTTGACTTTCTGCCGCAACCCTCGATGCATGGAAGCCAACATTGCTTTCAATTGACATCAACAGCCTTGGGCTAATGCCAAATAAGACCTTGATGCGGTCTGGCCTTGAATCTCTGTAGCAAACTGCATCTTCAGTGGTAATCGCCTATCCTTAGGTAAACCCGCGAATCCCTTGATCACGCCGCCAAAAGATTGAACCCATCAATCTAGAATGGTCCGTACACTAGCCCCACAGTCATCATGCCCTTTTAGCTGGCCCCACAAAAAAGGCACCTTTCTAGTCTCCACAATCACTGGTGGTTAAGAGGGACTCACCGTGTATGTGCCAAGCGTCTAAAGGGCTGGATAGGGACTATCCTTCCATTCTGGCTCATCACGAACGAGAAGCCCAAAAGCCCCAAACCTGAGATAATACAGCCACCGGTGAGCCTCACGCGTAACTTCAGGGCCAGTACGAACGAACATTACTCATGCTGTTGTTGCTGCTATCCTATACAAGTCCAACTGCCCATTAGGCTCTCCATTACTGGGTTGCTGTTAGGGATCTTACTTTAAGTTATTATGTTGGGGAAACCGCGTCAAGTTCATTATATACCCATGTTATGGTAACTCAACTTAAGTTCCTTGACAGCAACCCAGATTATTCCCTAAAACCATAAACCGCGATCACCTGCAAAAACCTGACTAAAGTTCCCTAGCAGTTACCCCTAAACCCTAAACCGCTATCACGAGCACCTGCCAAAAAACCAACCACTGCAAGATCCTTGGTGCGAGCGCGAAGCAAGCGAGCTACCCGGCTCAGCCTGGGCCATGGTGGTTTTATGGGGTCCTTAAGGGGGCCCCTTAAATGAGTTGTAGTCTAAACTCCTTAAAGGGGGCTATGTAGGGGTATATATAGGGGAGTACTATAGGGCTTATTAGGGGGGATACTAGGAGTTTAGGCTATAGCTTAAAAGGGGGACCCATAATTAAGCCTTTTTAAGACCTCCCTAAGGTCCCAAAGGGTCTCCTATTCTGGGGCCCCCTTACATGGGGCCCTAAAACCTAAACCCAACGCCAGAATGTTACTATTTCACTATGCAAGCACCGTTTTGGTGTCAGGTCGTTGAACTTTGCCCAGGTTAAAGGGACTATCAAAGTAAGGGCCACTTCGGGCCTTACAGGGGGCTCTAGTAGGGATACCAATAAACTATAATCCTGATTATAAGGATTAGGATTAGGGTTTAGGGATTACGGTTTAGGCCCCCGTACTTCCTGTCTTACTAACCAGACGTGAGGAGCAGGGCATCCCGCGTCAGCAGCTCGTCAAAGATGCCTTGGTCGTGGAATGGAAGCTGGGATGGCTATCCTTTCCACCTAGTTATTCAGGCCCTAGTCCTAGTACGAAATATTCCAACACAGTCCAAGTATGCTATAGGAGAGGCATTCGTCAGTACGGTGTGGGCAGGGGGGGGTCAATGTTAGTGGGAGGGGATTCTACAGGTCATGTAATATAGAGAGTAACGGCCTTCAAAAATTACGGGTGGTGACTGGGGAATAGGGTAATGGAAAAGAACATAGACACGACTACACTCTTTAGGATTTAGGGTCAGGCCTAAACCCAAAACCCACATTGCAATATGTTTAAGGGTTTAGGGTTTAGGGGGCGCAGGGTTGTCAACAATTTGGGGCTCTCCACCACAAGGACAATCGCATTGGAGGCTCCCTGCTTATGGGAACAGGCATACAGGAATCAGCTAAGGGGGTTCAAGGAGCCACGCTTTGAAATTGGTGATGGTGCCAATCAGCTACTTGAAGTTGAGCCCCAAAACAGTTTTGAATAGGTTTAGGGTTTAGGGTTTAGGCTGGACTATACACCCCAAAAAAGAAAACAAGAAACTTCTCCAACAGAAATCTCATCATCAGGACGCCCAGAAGAAACACAAAGTATTACCAAACCTCCCTCGGAAGTCCAACAGTCTACTCCTGTCCTTAATACTTGCCTGCTGGGTCCCCGTCTTATGCTCTAGTTACAGGGTGCTATCCTGAAACATCTTCCGACAAACGGGAAAACAAACGGCCCATAGCCTAGAAATCCAGTGCAACCTGATTTCTGCCGGCGCAAACTTGAATGCCCCGCTCGTGGCAAAACGCATGGACCTCGCTTCGATTTATTTAGGCTTTCTTGGCGAGGGAGGGTTGTCAAAAATGTTCTGTGATTATTTGGCTGGGAATCTCTACCAGAATCACTAGTTTTGGATAGTTTTGGAGCGTATATCGGGGGAGCCTTCTGTTGAGGATTCTGTTGGATCAACTGTTACAAACCTTTATGGACTAGGGGTGCCTTGTTCAGATCCTGTTCGGCTGAAAAAAGACCTGATCAACTCAGGTAAGTAGATTCCAACTGCTTACTTGCCCCCCGCTTTCACCTGGCCGTCCAAATGAAAGAGAACAAGCTGCATGATGGGTGCTTGCCTGAATTGTGGCCCTCACTCGACGGGTGCCCGCTGAAGGGTCTGAAGATTGCAGGCGGTACACAGCTAGCTAAATTTTGCCACACGTGCGTCTGTCCTTCGACGCATCTATGAGAAGAAGCCCTGTGATCATGACCCTTGCGATGCCTTTCGAATCCGCAGAGAGCACTCCGACCGCCACAAATGCTGTTAAGTCAGGGATACCCACAACCCAACGTCCTAAACCCCAAAGGTTAAATCCAAAACCCGAAGCTCTACATAACCCCAAAGATATCCCTATGTAGCCCACCCTAGACCCTAAACCCTCTACATAATCAACCCTAAAGATATCCCTGTGTAGCCCCCCAAAGGGGCCCTAAGCCCTGGCCTTTTCAAGGTCTCCAGCCACCCTCCGCAGGCCATCGGGTCGTGCAAGCACTGTGGCTCGCACAGCGCATTGCATGGTTCAGGTGAGACCATGGCGCATGGTCGTGGTCAAGTAAGGATTTCATAAGGCTAGGCTATGTATCGGTTAGATAGGGATAATACACGGAGATTATAGGTTAAAGGCTTACGGGGTGAGGGTAGCTTTGGTGTGTAAGGTTAGGGTTTGGGGTCCATCGCCAAGGATCGTCACTTGTGTTTGTGTTCTTCTGTGGCTGTTGCTTGCCATGATGGTCAAGCAGAATCATGGCAAGCGGGCTTGCTGAGTATCCAAACCCTAAACCCTAAACCCTAACCCTAAACCCTAAACCCTAAACCGTTGTTTTCTCACTCAAATTTTTGGGGGCTCCTAGAGTCAGGACTACAGAATGTTGGGGTGTATAAGGAGGACCTTTGTTTCGTGCAACCCCCCGTTTCCACAGTTTTGGGGTTGGAGTCTTGCGAGCCCTAGCTGCCAAAAGACCAAGTTGGTTTGGACGATCCCTCGAAGAAAAACTTTTCAGTAAGTGTCTACAGTGGAGGGGGGGGGCCCTCTTAGCGAATCAGTGGAAAGTTGGTGCATCTACTCCTGCGCAGGTCCTAATGCATGCAGCATGTCAGGATGTAGCACAAGCTAACGATAGTTCCGAAGAGGTGCAGAACAAGAAGGAGGCCTAAACCCACCATGTTTTCAAAGCTAGCACCGCAAGGTCTGACAACTTTGCGTCAGAGATGGCCTCATCACACGTCTGTGTATACAGCAAATAGATCCTTACGAGATCTTGTAGTAGTAAGGCCGATGTAGGAGTGCCTTCATGTATATCAAAAGGGATTTTGCGAGGTAATGTCATGCGAGATTGCTCTAATTTGCCCAGTTGAAAGGGCACCCTACTTTGTTGCTGAACCCCAAAACCTAGGTTCTGATGCATGCGGCCCTGCAACCCTAAACCTTAACCAATGAACCTCAGATGGGGGTCGCCAGAATTTGACCGTCTCTTTCAGGGGTCAAAGTATGTTGGGGCCCAAACTATGGCACTGCAAGCCCCCGTATAGTTCCTCCTTTGACGCATTGTGACCTTCTCAAAGATGTCCAAGGATCCCATTCTCCGTGGGTGTAGCGCTTCCAGATGTCAAAGAAGGTCACTAGGCCTGAGTTCCGACGTCCAAGACTTTATTGTTTGGGATGGTTTGGGGTTCAGGCTTTAGGGCTGGATTGCCTAAGCAGCAAAAATCCTTCTGCAAAGAAAGAGGCTAGCAAACACATGAGATGTGAAAATGATGCTGCACCCAGTAGTGCTGCCTTGTTGCGGGGGATTCAGGCTGGACATCTTGTTGGGTTTGGAGATGGCCTGCAAACCCATGGCCCTGTCCTATCACCTGCTGCAGGCGTAGCAAACACCGACACTATGGGATCACCTTTTTCAGGCTGCAGGTCTTATCGCCTTCTGCGTACAGACGCAGCAAGCACCGACCTTTGATCTTCTGCACGTCCTTACCTAAAATCATTGCCTTCTGCAGGCGCAACCCCTACCTGTCCTATCGCCTTCTGCAGGCGCAGCAATGACCTACACTATCACCTTCTGCAGGCGCAAGCCCTGCCTAGGTCTCTAGGCAATTTCCGGGGTAATTCAGGCTGATTAAGGGGCAGCCAGAAGGGGTAGTAGAACCCATGATGATATAGTTACCTCTCATACCACGCCTCATCCGAGGCTCTCTTGGACGTCTCTTCGGCAACTATGACTGCGCCGTATGTAAATCGATGCGTCTACGAAAGCCAATTCAACGTCAGCACCTACATACGCCGCAAACCCAACCTCCTTAACTTTCAAACCCCGGATACCTTATCCTAAACACCCAAAGAACCTGAAACCCCCAAAACTCTCCCCCGAATCCTAAACGCCCAAAGAAACCTAAACCCCCGCCCCCTAAATTAGCATCCCGGCGGTCGCGATCGCTACTGGCCAGCAGGGTCCGGAGCCGCTGCTGTTGCTCAGCCTGCTTCTTTTCACGTTTGGGTGACAATGTTTACCCAAAGGCTCCATGTAGCTATATGGTACATACTTGGGCCCTAAAGTAGTTACATGGGAACCTCTTTGGGGCCTTAGTATATACTATATAGCTACATGGAGCCTTAGGGGTAGGGAGTCAGGCTAGGGTGTAATGCCCTAAGGGTCCAAGGACCCAAATAATAGGGGTTTTAGGGCCCAAATACCATTGATAATATAGTATTTGGGCCCTACTACCCTATTATTTGCGTTATTTGGACCCTTAGGGAGGAATTGGGGCCTGAGGGTGCGGAGTTCTGTAGGCTAGCGTGCTGGGACGCGAGGACTAAGCTTATAGGGTTGTTGGTTGGTTCGAGGTTCGATTCACCTCAGACGTTGAGTCCCGTGCCCCTGACCATCAACAACAGAACCCTTCTGAAATTGGAACTTCCGTAAAGCTTTGAAAGCAGCGAATGCCATGGTCAGAGTGGTTAAGTTTGGGAGAATCCGAGCAGAACCTCGAACAATAATGCACAAAATGAACTAGGAAAGTGGCCAGCAATGGTAAATGTCAGTTGCAGCGTCAGTGGCAATATCAATGATCAGGCTAGCCTGAGGAAAGCAAAGGAAAGAGGGAGCGGGCAATGAATAGTAACTTCAGAGCCTGAACCTAAACCAATATGGGACCAATTTTGCATCTCATCCACTGTTTAAGGTGAGACCGAAGGAGAGGTCGCCATAATTTGCCCAAAGGAAGGATTTAGCGGGTCTGCCTTGGACATGTTTTGTGAAGGTCCCGCCCGCGGCACCAAGATGCTAGGCCCCAAATCCTCAGACCCAAAACTCCCTAACTCTTGAACCGAAGGATAGGGAAATGTTTTCATACGGAGGTGCCTCGATGGCCTGGAATCGCCCGAAGGACTCAAGTTCATCCTCGAGAGCCTCCACTTCACCTGAAGCTACTCACCGGCGCTTAACTGGCTTGGTTTTAAGGAATTTAAGTTGAGCTACCACAATGGGTCGGTATATACAGTAATCGTGATTATCCCTAAACAGGTACCGCTAAATTGGGAAACCTCCACATCTAGTTTGTGGACACTAGCATATAGTGCCATGAGCTTTCATGTAGAACGGGGCTTTCTGTGAATGAGCGCAGCTCTATATCCATTCTTCTGTCCACCCTGAAGGGCCACTACGCACCCCACAAAACACAAAGTGTCGGCTCAGGGGCCTGCAGCTCGAACAGTAAATATAACCAGGAGGAGGAGGAGCAATGGTTTGCGCAGGGACGTTGAAAAAGGTTTCACAGGGATGTATGCATGAACGCTACATGGGGATACATGCTGTTTGGGATTGATTAGCCACTTCGTGACGCCTCTGAGTGAGTGTAGAAGTACGAGTTGTGATATTGACCTTTCCCTGTTGCCCTTCCAAGCAGAAGGGGAGTAAAGGCCCACACTACGCAAGAGACCATTTGTTTCAGGTTCATCCTCTCTTCCAGGGGTCCGAGCACCATCTTTCAGGGAGCACCTTCATTCGCTCATCAGAACCTGGAGCCGCAGGCAGGAAGTGCGTCCTGCTGACCCGAACCAAGTTCCGGACACCAAAGCCAGGTGCCCAAGCTTAATTAATTTGTCGTTCAGGCGCCACTTCAAACCAAAAAGCGTACCTTAATCCCTGAGGGCAACTGAACCTTCCAGATTCAAAGTCCCCACCCTGAGCAAGCGTCAGAGTGGCTTTTCAGCTCGTCGTTGGCAACTTTGCATTCCCGAAACTCCTGGAGAGTCCATGCTGACGCTAATACAACACACTGTAATTCAGAAGACGGGCATGGACCGCACCTTGTAACAGCGGCAGGACCACTATTCTTGGTCGCCGCCAGCCGCAGCCGCTGTCGCCGTCGTGATGGCAGCAGCAGCAGCAGCAGCAGCAGCAGCGGCTTTGCCCCTCTTGCCCCCACTTGCTCCACTGGCCTCCCACTGGCCCCTTCTCCCACTGCAATCGCCGCATGCAAAGTGGGTCGGGGGGTGAGTGGGGCATTTGGGGCGATTGAGGGGTGAGTGGGGCGGGAGACGCTAAATTTCACCCTTCCGCCGCAATAAGCAGTCGTCACAGAATCCCTCGAAAAGGCTTGCCCCAATGTGTCTTGATTAAGTATTGGGCCCTTCTTCGGCGTGGTGTGCAGTATAATGGAAGCACGGAATCTCTCAAAGCATCTCACCAAGTACCGAGCCCATGTATTGAACAAGCATGTGGTCATGTCCCTGTCCTGAGCATACTCATCTCGCTCCTGCAAAAGAAGCTTGAGGATGCTACTCGGGCTCCCGTGAACATGAGACAGGGTAAGTCTTCAAGACCATGAGACTCTTTTGTGCTGTCCCCGTCTGCTTTGCACTTTCAACGCATCGCCATGATTAAGGACACCCCAATGTGGATGTACATCGACCTGAGCCTTCTAGAAGCACGAATAACGACCCCATAGTCCCAGCATGATCCCTATATGCCGCTAGGGTTTTCTAGGGTCGGGTCGCCCTTCTTTGAAACCAGATGGCAGAAACTGAAGCGCCCCCGGTGCCCTCAACCCTTAACCCTGAGTCCCAGATACCTGGCCTTCACACACTCAGCCAACTCCTCCTGGACCTGGTGATCCATCAACCCTCAATCGGACGACAAGGGCTTGGGGTTCAGGGCAATAAATAGGAATCACCAAAAGAAGAAGCAGTGTATGGTAGGTGGTTAAAAGTGTGGTCCATCTTGTTGAACCACCCATCAATGACAACTACAACATCCAGTAACCAACAACACTTCACCCTATGCCCTGAACCCTAAACCCTACACTGAACTTAGACACGGCGGTGGACTACCTTTGTCTTGCCTACCAAGAGAGGCATCAAAACTGGGGTCCCGAAGAAGGAAATGACAGGACTGCATCTCAAGAGTTCTGCTCAGTTTTCACGTCTTTGCATGTTCAAGTCACTACACCCCAGTTCTCTGTAGCAAAGCCAGTGATGACAAAGTGCAATACACCACAGTAACACCTTTCAGCGGAGAAGAAGAGAACAACAAATGGATGAAGACGCCCGCTCTCACCTCCTGCAGGGGGAGTTGAGGAGGCAGTCGCCAGGGAGTGCAGCCGAGGCTGCTAACATATCAGTAACACCTTACAGCGCCATGGCCTGCCTGAATGCCCTCCAGGCCATGCTGGCGCTGACAGACTCATGGGATACTTCCCCAATCAAAAGCTGTCATAAGGAGCTAAGGTCCCGGCAATCTCAAAGCTGAATCTGTAGTTCTCAATGGCCCTCAGCTCAAGTGTCATGTTACCTATCACGCCTCCTCGTCCCTAAGGGCTAAAAGATGGCAGAAGTTGACCAGTCCAAGTGCAAGAACAGCAAAACAAAATCCATAGCTTCGAGAAAACCCCTCCACACTCATAAACCAAGACAAGAAACCTACGGAGCCGCGGATTAAAGCCTTGCGTAATCAAAAGCAAAAGGCTAGTCAGAGGATCAGGTAGGGATTCACCAGATGTGGTTTGGACAAACCACTACTATTACTCTTCCTCCTACTCCTACTCCTACTCCTACTCCTCCCCCCACTACTACTACGGTTTAGGCGGGATGCCTCATCTGGTAGAACCTGCTGCCCTGCGAAACACCTCTCACCGTGCTTGGATTTGGCCCCAGCGGCCCCAGCCCCACACATTGCAAAGCAAACAGTATTGCGCGACTACAGAACTACAAGAACTGAGTGTTTACTGTGATGTATGGCAAAACAGGCATTCGTGTAATAGAAACCTGGAATCAATTTCCTGAGACAGCGGTGCCAACGCTAGAAGACTGCTAGACGCAAACTATTCAAGCTTCTACATTGGGGCTCTTGCGACTTTGAGTACCTAAGTTCTGCACAATTAGAATAGGGTGTTGGGGCAATTCATAGCACAAATATGCCATTCAGCACGGGGTGTATATTTGGTGGTTTATCCTAGCTACATACAAGAGTTTAGGATATTGCCTGGCCATAACAGTTTGGGTTCTCTTACCTAGCCCAGGAACGTCATAAACAGTGCATTGGTTCTCCCTATTGCCCGCACCCCTTAAACCTACATATCTCTATATAACTCATCTATACCAAAAATCCAGAAATCTCAAAACCCTAAACCCCTAGTCCCTACACCCTATATATCCTTAGACATTCCTACCTACCCCTACATCCCTCGAATTCCTATACATCCCTATGTGAGCTGCAGTCTACATTCCAAGTATCCCCCTCAGTACACCCTATAATGCTTCCCTATATAATCCCATATATTGTATAACCCCCTGTGAACGGAGTTTAGACCATAAACCCTGAATCCTATAATCCCACACCACCACCTCGAGGGAGTTTAGGCTATAGCTTAAATGACTGTACCCTAACCCCTGAACTCTATGTAGGCCCCGTAGAAATCTAAAGGCCCCTGCAGCCGAGACCGTCCTGGATCAAGCCAAGCTTCGCCTGATGCCTGTCATGAAAAGCTAGGGTTTACGCTTTGGGGTATACCAGTTGAAGCAAGACCCAGACAGGCAACAGACAGCTTCACAACACCACTTTGGACGTACGTGCCCATCTTGCACCTGGCATCTTGAGAGTGCAAACTGGGTTTCGGCCGGAACTCGTAAGATACACCCGAGAAACATGGATAGCTACCCAAGCAAAGCAACGCCACGCTGTCAGCCGATCATAGAACAAAAAACTACGCAAGAAGACTGCAGCTTTCGGACGTCAATATCAGAGAGTGCGCCTGAGCATGTGGTTTGCCCTGGCATGACATAGAAGGCGCATTCTAACCGACCTGAGGATTCGTGGGACCAGGATTAGGAACGGAACATTGCACTCTTCAGTCCCTGAATCCTGCTTCCCCAAATGGCAAGATCATGGCGTTACAAGGTTCCAAAGACGTACATCTCTGGGTCCAAGTGGCTTGTCTTCCTTTGGAGGGGTTGGTCTACAGGGTGAGGGATTTGCCGTGGCATGATGCCTCCTCTGCAACGTGTCTCTCACTGTGTCCAGCTCGTGCTGCTGTTTCAGCGTCTCCTGAAACCAGCAGCAGCAGCAGCAGCAGCAGCAGCAGCAGCACCAGCACCAGCACCAGCACCAGCACCAGCATCAGCACCAGTACCCAGCACCCGCACAGACACCACATGCGACGCCTGTCAGAGTTCCCAACGTCGCAGCGTATGAGGCAGTATGGGTTTCTGGATAGGGGTTCCGTCAGTGATCTAATTTGCCCCCGCATAACAAATAACCTCAATACAACATCATGCTAGACCGGATGTTCAAGAAGAAGGGTGTTTTTAGAGCGGAGCGCGGATGAAAAGAAAAGTGGAGCTTCCTGATCCTACGGCGACGACTCCAAAAATCATGGACAAAGACTACCCATCATGTCGACACATTAGTAACCCTCCCACAAATGATACATGTTCCAGCTTTCTGCATTCTATACCTGTACATGTGGTAGTTTCCCTAAATAGGGGGGCCCAATCTAGACCCCAGAATATTTTATTCCTTATTTATGGGGACCCCCAAAAAGGTATTGCTAATTTTGGGAAACTCTTATGTAAGTAATTGTAAGCCACAAGGGGGTGGGGGGGGTGTTCTTGGGCGGATCCTAGGTATCAGGCGGGAAGCCTTCAAGGAGGCCTATAAAATATTTGGGTTTAGGGTTTAGGGTCTAGGGGTTTAGGGTTTAGGGTTTAGGATTTAGGGTTTAGGGGTTGAGGGGGTTAGGGTTTAGGGTCCCTTATACGACCCTTTGAGCCTGATATGATGCCCCGTGGGAACTACTCGCCTGGAAGTGTCCTCGATCCATGGGTAGAGATTATGTAGGGCTATGAATAGGTCATATAAAAACTGACAATTCCTATGAGCATAACTACTAATATGTAGATACGAGTATGTAGATAGATGAACATATAAATGGATATGCATGAAAGTCACTACCTCCCTACTCCATGCCCCAGTATAACAACCCATGAGACTCCTAGTAGTTTAACGCCAGCTCTTGAATTCTTGAACCATTGCTATTGCTAGCAAGTACTTAGATGTCAGCCGCAATGCAATGCCTCAGAGTCATCTTGGAAATGCTCAGCCCAAACTCCCAACCACAAACCCTAAGCCCTGGACCGAGACGGAACACTTCGAGGCACCGGTGGTCCCTATACCTTTCAATGAGGAAGGATCCTTGGAGCGGCATCCTTTTCCAAACAAAAACTGGTTCAGGACTCTGCCCTCCGAAAAAATGAATTTGGAGGTGCTAAAGCTTTGCCGCTAAGCTTTAGCACGTCCCATCCTCTTTGGTGTATTTACGCAAAAAGTCTGCAGGCCAAAGCCCCAATCAGCCGGCGAAGGGTAGGGTAGGGCAGGGCCGGTAGGGCCCACAAAGGCATAACTCAGCAAAGCATTCCATAACATGAGCCACTGTCTAAACTCCTAGTATCCCCCTTAATAACCCCTATAGTAGTCCCCTATATACTCCCCTATATAACCCCCTTTAAAGAGTTTAGACTATGGCTAACGTGGAGACTCTGAATCAACGCAGTCCTCGTGAAGCCTCCGCAGGGCATTGCTTTGGAACTGGATCTCCTGTTGTCTGAGGCTTGCCAGGCTTTAGGGCTTAGGGTGCCCTGAATGATGGGCTACGTACTATAACCCATAGTGGTCGGAAATTAAGGGGAAATAGAGCATAATTGGGGAGACACTCTTTTCTGGATTTTTCTGGTAAAGTTTTGCTCTCCAGGGCCTGAAAGGTGGAGTGTTTTCTTGGACTAGCTACTCAGGCTTCTACATCATGTTGCAAATCACCGCCCTCTCGATGTGAAGGTTACCGTTCTCAGTGCCATCATAGTGATCGCGCCTCCTGTGCAGCATTAGTTGGTGCAGCTCGTGTTGTGCCGTGCGCACACCTTGCAAGAACTCTTTTCGTCGCGCTCCATGGTGCGGATTCTGGAGGAGCGGTCTGCGAAAGGGTTGCAAACAATGGCATTTTTCTTGCATGAAGGATGTCCTTCAGACAGGCCAATCCACCAGGTGAGCCTATACCCCTTGAAGGGTGGTTATATAGGGGATGAGAAAGGGGTTATTGAGCGCGATACTAGGAGTTTAGACTAATGTATAGCTCAGATCACCAAGCTTGGATGCGCATCCGCGCCAAGTCGATGTGGGCTCTCATTTGTTTTCATATTGATTTTGAAAGGGGCCATATTAACATGACAATTTTAGATTCTTTCCGGGGTTTAAGTGTAATCAAGCTCAGAAGTATTGCCAACAATGACAAGTTTGGGATGGCTTCATTATAGTTGGAGCACCTAAAACCTAAAACCCTAAACCCCTGAACCTGAACCCTTATGCTATCAAACTCCAACCGACAAGGCACCTGGTGCAGTTGGTTCTCCCTGGCTTCTGCAAGGTCTTTGCCTCAGCCATGAAGGGCTATGGATGGGGCCATATAAGGAATACATGGGGGCGGGGGGGGGGGGTATATAAGGGCTTTATTTAGGCGCAAGGTTAGCCATTTGAGCGGTGCCCGAGGCCCGAGACCCTGCTCCTGATTTATTTCGGAAGCAAAAATGCTTACGGTAGCTTGCATTTTCCATGCTCTTGCTTACGACATGCCTTTGCTTTATCTCGTGTGCTGTCGGCCATCGCAATGTACAGCTTGGTCTTGTTCCTACCTATCCAGCGGATAATTCTCAAAGTTCCAGAGTACCGTCAAACCCAGAAAAAAAATGAGCGGAGTTGTTGTTCCTGTCCCAAGCGAAGCAGTCCTAGCAGCAGTTGCAGCAAGCCGTCGCAAGCGGCTTAGCTCGGCTTCACATTTTCAGATTGCCAAACTGGCAAGAAGATTGAGGCCTGGAAACTTGGACGAACAAAATTGTGGACCCCCCTCCGCACTTTCACGTTCATGCAAAGAACTTCGAGCTTCCTTTCGACTAGACTAGCATGCTTTGCGCGAACGCATACCCAGGGTACCTGCAAATCTGGTGCGAAGCATTTTGTTGCAGACCCTACGCCCTAAAACGTTTGCGGGTGCCTTTGTGTTCTGCAAAACCTCATATGTGGTCCACAGTGTCCAGAAGCCATTAAAGCTGTGACTGCAAAGCACACGCGTCATCCCACAAGTTGTTCGTTCGCAGGTAGTGAAAGCACAGGACATGGGTACCGGGACCACTACTCCGGCATATAGGGACTGCTATAGGACTGCAGTCCTCCATTCCCTGCTAGACACTGTTGCACCGCAAAGTACGACATGCTGAACTTCAATCCGCACCTTGAGAGGGCCCAGAAATGTTGGAATGCGCCCTATATGCGTGTAACTTCGGACGTGGCAGCGAAATGTCTAGCAATCTCAGGCCAAGAGCCCAAGAGTCTCATCTCTGATATGCTGGCTTCTCGAAATGCTGCGTCCTATGCCAGAGTCGCTCTTCTATAGATTCCAGCGAGCGTAGAGGAATCCTTTAAAATCCCCAGATTCTAATGGGCGGCTTGCACTTGGGACTGGCCATTCCAAACCTTGGAAGCAAGTTTGCATCCAAGGTGCGGATGCTTGTCCGGATCCTGGGAAAGGCAGCTGTTCCAGGTTGATGAATCAGTACTTAGTTATTTTGGTACATCGACTCTGCAATATACGCTGCGATATACGGGCCCTAAACCCTACAAACGTTCGAGCCTTTCTGTAGGTACCCCAAGAAATCAAGCACTAATTTTTGCGAGGCTGAAGGACGAGGGCCAGGGTGGAGGAGCAGCAAATCAAAATTGGGCTAGCTGGGCATATCATGAAGCCTGAGCCCAATTTAGAAAATTTCTATGTTCATTTGCGTTGTCCCTATAAGGTAACCCGTACAATCCCCGTATAACTCCGACAGAACCCCTGTTGGCAGAAGCATGTCTCCCTACCTCCTGTACTTTTGGCTTGTTGCATGCAAGGCTCTGCTCATGAAGCTCGTCGCGGGCCTCCCTCACTTCGGAACGCCACATGTCGAACAACTCATCCTGCCTCTGTTGGGAGCATGATGGTGCTACACGCAGAATCGTCCGACTTGGTGAGGCTCAGCCAAAGAAAAACAAGCCATAGTCATCAGTCGTTTCTGTAGTTCGTAGCTAACAGTTGCAAGGCCGTAACATTTTCCCTTTGCCTACAGGTTGCCTATACATGGGTGGTCCGTTTGGGGGTCCGGGGTCCTTGTACTGGGTTAGCGTATATTGGGGTAGACCAGGAGAGCCCCTTTGGAAAAACACAATGATAATTTTGGCAATAGCACTTATAATGACAGTACTCATACTAAAACTAGAAATATCAATAAAACGAATATATACTTTGGTAGTAATGAAAATGTTATGACAAAAACCCAACAAGGAAGAAACCTAAGCTGCATTCTCGGGAGTTTGCATCAAACGGCTTCGCAAGCACCCCTACCAGGGTGTACCCAAACAGTGGCGTATTGTCCCGAATAGCAGGTATCTAAGGTATATGGAGGACAGATGGAGGGTCAAACAACCCTGAAGCAATGATATAGCAAGATATAGCATCAAATCCCTCTTAGTTTGGCCGTGAAAACCCATAAGATTTCAGATGTCTTCTTTACAACACCCTATGGAGGATCCTCCTTGAAAGCTGTCGCGTGCAAGATCCCGTGACATGGGGATGTCCCGCTGTGATGGTACCCTCGAAATACCCAGGCGTCTGTACATGTATTAGTATTTGCGATTTTTGGGGGCTGAAAGTATGCGACAGTAACAGAGGGCCTATGAGTGTGAAGGGTTTTCGCATGCATGAGATTGACCAGGGTCCCGTGGACCAGAAACCCTCTACCTAAACCCCAAAAGTAGGTAAAATAATAAACAGCCCAAAACGTAACTATTTCTACACATAAGTTTGGGGTTTAGGTAGGCTTTTGCTGCAGATTGGGAGCTCCCTCTTCTCGGCCATCACCCGCTGCAGAGTTCTCTGTGCCAGCGCCTGCTTAGACAGTGGCCAGGATAGGGTTATTGGCTTAGGCATTACAGCTTGATGCTTCAGGTGGAAGGGGTTGGTGTGACCAGATAAGCCATTGTCTAAACTCCTAGTATCCCCCTTAAGAAGCTCTATAGTAGCCCCCTAGATAATCCCCTATATAACTCCCTTCAAGGAATTTAGACTCTACCCTAAACCCTAAACCCATATATATATATAATATCCCCTATATAACCCCCCCTTCAAGGAGTTCAGACTCTAGCTCCTAGAACTCCTTGCTCTGGCCCTGGTCGGGGACATCTTCCCTAGCCACCTGACACCCCCGATCAAAATTATCCGAACAGGGCAGGACCCCTAAACCCTGAACCCTGAGCCCTAAACCCTAAACCCTCCACCCTAAACCCTGAGCCCTGTTTCAGTTTTAGGGCTTATAGGGCTTAAGGTTGCTGAGGGCTTAGAACTTTGCACCACCGGTCATCCCCTAAGGGTCCAAGTACTCAATAATTGTATACTTACCCCAAACCTGTATCAGAATTACTATTGCCCATAACCCAAGTGCCTAATTATTGGGTACTTGGACCCTCTGGGTTCCATGTACTCTACTAGAGGGTCCATATATACAACTACTAGGGAATCAGGCCCCAAAATAACACACTATAGAAGGAGCTATGGGTCCCAATTCCCTAATGGTTGTATATGTGGACCCTCTGGGTCTACTAGAGTACTACAGTTTTTTTCGAGAACTTCAGGCATCCCAAGGGGGCAGGTGGTGCTGGATTTCTTCCATCAAGAGTACGTAGGTACGGTCTGTTTCCCTAAGGGTCCATGTACCCAATAATTCGGTACTTGGGATTGGGGTAATAGTAATTCTAGTACAGGTTTTGGGGAAGTATGCGATGATTAGGTACCTGGACCCTCATGTTTTGTGGCCGGCAAGCAGATGAACTCATTAATTGGGGAACCTGAAGCATTCCCCCTCCAACACTGCGATATGAGCATTGTGAACTACCAGGGGTGACGCCCATAACAGAACACCACGACACCCACCCCGGATTCCTTTGGACTGTTGACTTCCGAAAATATTCGCATGCTGAGCATATATGTTTAGATAGATGCGTAGGGACCCAGATATTCATTAGAATCTTCAACTTTGGCATTCAGACACTACACTTGATACAACTATTCACAACCTTAGATGTTCTGCAAGTGAGTGTGTACATCTATATATATATATATGTATATACATGTATAAGATTGCATTAGATGCCCGTCTTTATACTAATGTCATGCAGTTGCTGGACGTTCAACAATATCTGTCTGGTACTCGGCTAATGAAATCTTGTTTGACCTCAAAGCCTGCCATGGGAGGCTCATGCGGGGAGTTTACTTCCAGGTTCTTTGTTCTTTTCTGAGCCCTAGACCCAAATAGTCAGTAATTTCCGTTGTCTTGTCTAAACCTTACTTAAACCCTACTTACAACTAGAAGGTGAAACCTCACAGCTTAAGACATGTTTATCACTGTAAATCCACAGTTCCCATTCAGTTTTCCACCGGTTGTTCGATTTGATTGTCCATGCCCTTCTGACAACCTGCAAGCAAGTAAAAACCTAGACCGTATTTATCCCCGTGAACCCACAGTTTCCAGTTCATGTTCCTTGCTTCTCCATTGAATTTCAGTTATCCTAAGAGCCGAAACCCTATATGATCCCTATATCCCCGCTATATCACCTATAGAATCCGTATATAACCACTATACCCAGAAGGTCCGGTCCATGTACCCAATAATTAGGTACTTGGGATTTAATTTGGGGAATAATAATTATAGTACAGGTTTTGGGTAAGTATATCCACATATGACTATTGGGTACTTGGACCCTTAGGGATATAGCCCTGTAGTGGTATAATCCCCACACATCCCTACAAGTGAACTGGGGAACCGGCGCCGCCAATGCGGATCAGAGGCGCTCTGCAAGCGAGGGAATTTAACGGCAGCCGAGGCCTAAAGGACCAGAACAAGTTCCGAAGCCCGTAGACTGAATTCCTGACTTTTCAGATTTGTGCTAAAGTGTGTTGGATGACTGTTGAGGTGTTTGTCGGGTCGTGTTCGGCCCTTCAAGTGCCACACCTGCGACGAAGACTCGAAAGATACTTGCGAAGCTGCTTTGGCTTATCTAGGCGTGCCAGAGTCTGCTTTCTGAGCTGACGGTAAGTCCGATGCCGTGAAGACCGCAGTCCGAGCAAGGCTCTCTGTATGTGGCCATGCCTGAGCCTGCAAGCCCTAAATCCTGATCCTTGAACCCTTAGAACTTTTGTAGGTTGCAGGTGTTTTTGCGTACCTGGCCCTGATGTGTGCCTCACAGAAGGCCCATGCCAGTCGAGAACATTTGCATCTTTGTGGTAGATCGTCTGTCAGAGCCGGGCGTCACGCAACATGCTCACAACTGTTGATACCAGAACTCCAGCATCCACCTATGATACTACAACACCATACTTCTCAGGGTACGGGGCGCTGCGGACTATGAAAGGCTTTTAGCATGCACCATGCGAAGGTCGAGTTAAATTCGCGGCCTGGATGACTACCAACCCCAGAGGGTCCATGTACCCAATAATTGAACACTTGGGTTTTGGGTCATAGTACTTCTGATTTATTTCTATATATAGGTTTGGGGTATATATAAGTATACAATTATGGAGTACTTGGATCCTTAGGGAACCTTCGCCCCCAACAGGGTGCACCTACATCACAGGGAGTGCAGGCCGGGAACATGCAGGTGATATGGCGGTTTCCCAATATTAGGGTTACCATTTTGGGGGTCCCAATAATAAGGACCATAGTATATGAGGGTCCATATTGAAGTCCCCCTATTTTGGGAAACTACCATATACAACTTTGTTACCACACTCTTGGCCATAAGACAATTTCTCAAAACACGAGTCTTGTATTCTCTGAGTGGGCCCCGAACTGACCACTTGAATGGAAAACCCCAGAGGATGAACAAGACTTATTTTCTGCATACAAGTCCTAAGAACGTGGACAACGTGTGACAAATCCTTCAACTACTTGGAGGATCATGGGACTTAGTAACTTTTTGAAACTGGGGTCAAAATCACACTTATAATTGGGGCAACCCCATAAGGGCGTTTAGGGGGATTGTAAGTAGGGTTATAATCCCAGTTTTAAGTAGTTATCCAGCCCCAATGAACCTCCAAGTATTTTTTTTGCTGAACCCTTAGGCACATCGACCTTCCCGGGCTATGATTGGAAGGACGTCCTGAAATAATATAACCCGAATCATCTGCGATTTTGTGCTCATACCTACGGATCTACCGGCGATTCAGTAGACATTTGGGGTTACAGGTACAGACTCCAGGCCTTAGGACATCCAGGATGTAGGAGTGTAGTGGAGGGAGTCTAAGATGCATCACGGCAAATGAAGCGGCAACGGAACCCATGAACCCTAGACCCTAAACCCTAAAACATATTGATTCGCCCCTGAGTTAAGGAAACGCCTCAGCAAGGAAATTGTCTCCTAAGACTCACCGACGGGCTTGGTGCTAAGCAGCCCAAATGGGGTACCAGCAAGGAAATTGTCTCCTAAGACTCACCGACGGGCTTGGTGCTAAGCAGCCCAAATGGGGTACCACAATGAAGAAATAAATGGAACATGACATCAACAATCAAATGGGAACCGGGGCTACACAGGGATTCAATGCGCTGAGAAACTTAAGCCAAGTTCCAGCGTGGTATTAAGGACTTTCACTTAATTTACCATAGCCCGGATACATGGTAGGTAATTGCAACAGTAGGTCCATTCAAGCAACCGCCACGAAAATGGGTGGTTTCCATCACCGGGCTTTCCGTCTTTAGGGGTTTTGGGATGAGGTATGTTTGGTACTTATCAGGGACTAACAGGCTTGCAGTTCGGAGCTTCTGCGTCGTTTGCGGTACAAATTCAGGCTGACATGATCCCGTTTGTAACTATACAAGCAAAATCATATCCCCCAAAAGAAAGAAGGAGTATCCTGACCTGGAACTAGATAGTTTGAAATCACCCAGGTAGCTGCTTTTAATTATACCCCAAATAGTATCATTACGAAACACTCGCCTTACAAGCAACAACAGTAGCTATAGAAGATTAGAGGTTAATCATAATTCGAGTTGTTGCCTATACCTCGACCGTAAGCTATAATACAGGGGCCTAAATACTTACCAAGGTCATTTTCAGGTCTGTTCAAGGTACCCTGTACCCTAGCCCTCAGGGTCCAAAGAACCCAGATAGTAGGGTTTAAGGGCCCAACTATCATTGACATTCTAGTATTTGGGCCCTAAAGCCCTTTTTGGGGGGTCCTTGGAACCCTAAACCCTAAACCCCCTTACGGTAGTTTTACCTCCTGGCGCGCTAGTTGCTGCATCGAAAGTCTCTGTGAGGCTGAAGTTGCAGTGGCCGCGGGCAAACTGGCGGACACCCTTTTCTGAATTAGGGTTTAGGGTTTGTTTAGG
>CAJNIZ010045743.1:22619-43244 GCA_905231905.1 Symbiodinium pilosum | reverse complement strand
AAACCTTAAACCCAAAACCCTCAGAGCTAGCAGTCCGCTACTGCTGCTGTGCTTCGTAGATGTAACCTCGATACGGCGAAGACCAGCAGGAGGTGATCTCCCGGCCCTTTTGCCACATACCTTAGGAGGACCCCACGGGTTTAGGGGTTTAGGGTNNTAGGGTTCAGGGTTTCGGGGTTAGTTTAGGAGGACTTCAGGGTTTGGGGGTTTAGGGGTTTAGGGTTTAGGGGCTTAGGGTTCAGGGTTTCGGGGTTAGGGTTGAGGAGGACCCCAGGGGTTTAGGGTTATCATATCTAGCTCTGAGCGGTTTGCCTGGGGCTTAGGACTCTCGACCTTGGGTTGAGGGTTCCCCTATCTGCCCGAGAAGCGCCCACAAAGTATTCTGGCCGTCTCTTTTGGGGGGCAGTTTTCTCATGCCAAAACCCATGAGTAGCGTTTTTTTTGGTGGTTGAACCTAGTAAGATTATACTCCTTGTATAAAAGATTATACCCCAAAAGGAGGATACAATCTTACTCTATATTCGGTACCATAATATCCCCAAATAAAATACTACTCATATGAGCCATTATCTAAGCCCCTTAAAGGGTGGTTAAATCGGGGTACTCTCAGATAGGGGTTATTAAGGGAGATACTAGGAGTCTAGACCATGGCTCCTACCATCTGTCAGACCGGAGGTTCGGGGTTGTTGAGGTTTTGGGGATTAGGGTCCAGGGCTTACAGTCTACCCTAAACCCTAAACCCTAAACCGCTAGGGCTTGAGGTGAAGGGCTAGGGTTGGACATTTGGGGCTCAAAGTGACTTGCTGCAAGCCTGACTAGCTAGGAGCGTTATCCTCTTCTGCATATCCCTTTTTCTAAATTATAGTATAGCATATCTCCCTAAATCTTAAGCCCTAAACCCTGCTTGTTCAGACACTGACTCTCCTCCCCACGATACGAAGTATGGCCACGAAATTTATAAACAGCAAACGTTTAAAATTGCGGGCCAACGGGATTGTTTTACTTGAGAGAACTCACACGAGAAGCGGAATCGTGCATGCCAAGCCCTGAAATAGCCATAATCCCCTTTAGGGTTATATCGGGGGTACATCGGGGGTATATAGGGATAATGGAAAGTAATATGGAAACTACTATTTCGGGCTTAGGGGTTTAGGGACTATCGGCATCCCCACATGATTGAATATCAGTTCTTGCTCAACTCCTGTGCAAGCCATAACATACCCCCACCGGACCAGGAAGCTTTTAAACCCAAACCCCAAACTATAGCCACGCTAAAAGCCCTTCAGTATATAGACTTTGGGCGTTCCTGTGTTGTAGTATACTTTGGTACCGCCCCTAGAGCCCAAACCCATGCCGATGCCTTCAACCCTAGACACTAAAGCCATACATCCTGCAAAATAAGTGCCACTTTTAATGCCCCTATTCTTGGAGGTGTTCTTGACTTTCTAGCTCTGTTTACTAATAGCAAGAAAGATGGAGGCACGGTACGACGACCTCGGCAAAAGCGGCTTTGTGAGGTCTCACTCGACGGGAGCATGGATCCCTTGCAGGATGTGACGATAATAGCAGGTATAGCGCCTAAAATGAGGCCATAACTTTTCGGCGTTTGTTTGTCAACTTACGAACCTTCAAGAAGAGCCATGCAATGCCGACAACCGCAAACCCTAGACCCCACACCCTAAAACTCCACACCCTACACCAAACCCTAAGCCCTAAACCCTCAACCCTAAACCCTAAACCTAAACCCTAACCCCTACTGCTGCAGCCAAGGTTCAGTCAGCCTGGGCGTGGTCAGAGGTGTAGCAGCAACCCGACCGCCATTCCGGGTAGTCTTGGCCATCAAGGATAGGGTTTAGGGTTTAGGGTTGAGGGTTTAGGGTTTAGGGTTTAGGGTTCAGGATTTAGGGCCTAGATTTTGTGATTTAGGGTTTAGTGTTGCAACATTGACGGGTGGATGAAGTTGAGGGCTCATTAGGGCCTGAGGGTTTAGGTGGTAGCTTAATGTTTGGTTCCGAGTACACTAGGGGGCCATAGTCTTGACCTAACTTCGGGTAGGACATGCAGGCTGCAAATACTCCGCAGAATTCACGTCAAATAGACGTGTCCCCCTTGTAGGGTCACTTGCAACTACCAGTTAGCCTCCGCGTACGGATCAAACACCACTGTCTAGGAATGATTCGCAAACCCTCAAGCCTGCACCCCCAACCCGAAACCTCTGGAAGGTGTACGGGGCGGTGTTTGCGGATTCTCTTCTTGGGATGTGAGGAAAATTCATGCTGCGTAATCCTAATTGGCTCCGAGAAAAAATAAACACCAACAAGGACTCAGTTTAGGGGTCTGCGCTTTGGAGTTTTGGGGGTCAGGGGGACTTAGTAAGTAGGTTAATATTCGGGATAAATGGGAATACTACTGGGTTGCTGTTAAGGAACTTAAATTAAGTTACCATAATGGGTATATATAGTAAATAATAATAGGGTTTCCCCAATATTGTAACTTAATTTAAGTTCCTTAACAGCAACCCAGACTATGTGGGTTATAAGGGTTTTGAACCTACTTACTCAGTCTCCCTGACCCTCAGCCCTGAGGGTATTGGTCTGGGATCCCTAATAGGGTTTAGGGTTTAGGGTTGCTCCCGTTGGGTTCTCCCCGAACTGTCCTTCATTAGCGCGAAAGGCAATCCTCGCTCCAAGGGGGACCCTTCGGGGAGGCAGTTTACTGGCCTTTGGTTAGCTCGGAATGAAGGAATAGATCCTTATAGTAGCCCATATATCCCTTTATAAAGTTTCCATTTTCTTTTCCATTCCTTCATTCCCAGCTAGCCAAACGCTAATTTAGGGGGGAATTTGCAAACACCTGCTTGGTCCCATTAATGGAACCCTCGGCGACATGTTTCCCCGGTTCCCCGTCCAGTCGCAGAACCAGGTTAAGGTTGAGGGCTTCCTGTAGATTCCACGCGTGCTGGAGGCTTTCACAGCTGGGAGTTCGCGCTTCTGACAACGCATCGGCCCTTTCTGGTCCTGGGATCGTCTTGCCAGCAGGGTATGCCCAGACATCCCTTTGCCTTGCGGGCATTTCGTGTTCTAGCCACGCGGTTAAGGGTTTAGGGTTTGGGGCTTCTGTCGCGGGTGCACTCCACTGAAATGCTCTCCATGGTCCTTATATACTGTACGTACTCATTATATACTTTTACATGAACTGCCCCCCATTCGAAGCTGCAGTCATGTACTTGGTCCAAACCCTAAACCCTAAACCCCGAAGCCCCAATCCCTAGACCCGACAAAATACGGCCATATACCCTTACATGATCCCTCTGACCCTTCAAGGGACTCCAATTAGTTGAGAAAATGCGTAGCCCCAAGGCCTAGACCCCCTCAGCCCCTAAACCCCCCAAACCCCTTAAACCTCGAACCCTAAACCCTAAACCCCCTAAAGCCCCCTAACCTTAAACCCTAAATAAACCCTAAACCCCCCAAGCCCCCGAGACGCCCTTGACCTAAATCCTTAAACCCAAAAGACCCCTAACCCCCGTGACCTTAAACCCTAAACCCTCAGCCCCGCAAGCCCCCTTCAACCCGCTTAACACCCTTTAAACCGTAAACTCCCTTTGCCCCCCCTAAAGCCGCTTTTTAACTCTAAATCTAAGCCCCCCCGAAAAGCTCTCAGACGCGCAGCTGTCAGACCAGGAATGCATGTTGCAGCCACTCTCGCGCGGGAACCTTGAGAAAATCCGGTTTGTGACATATCTGTATATAGGGGGTTTTAGGGGAAACGTAGGTTACATTTTGGAGGTATGCCGTGGGTATACAAGAGTATGTAGAGATGTAGGGTTTAGGGCTTGAGTTTGCCAAAAAAGGGGGCCCTAAGGGCCCCAGGGTCATGCTGTCGGAAAAGAGGTTTTGGGAGATCCTTGCTTGGGGTTCTATAGGGACTATAACGATGAATACCTATGAGATTAAAAAAGTGCGTGTATAGAGTTATGCAGGGGCAACGCTTTAGAGGGTCTGGGAGATAGTGTCGGAAGGCATATATGGGGGTTGAGGGTTCTAGATGCGGTTTGGGTTTCGATGCTTCTTGGCTCAAGAATAATCCTTGCAGAATCCCTTTTGTAGTAGTCCCACAACTATCATTCTTCAGTCTTCTACAGTGAAGTGCATACATATGTCTATATATATGTATACATTTATATTCATGTATATTTGCTTATCTATTTACTTGTTCATGGTTACAAGGGGAGTGCGCAAGGTTAAGAAACGGGCATAGATGGTTTGAGGGCTTGATGGTGTTGGGCCTGCCTCCTATGTCTAGCAGCGAAAAGGAGTTGAAGCATTTCATAGGAAGGTAAACTCCCTGAGTTTCTACAAAACTCTCTTGAGGGGTTTAGGGTTGAAGGGTTTAGGACTCCAGGGTTTCAGGTTGGGATTTTAGGGTTTCAGGGTCTAGGATTTAGGCTTTCAAGGGGTTGGGGCTCTGGGTTCAGATCTGCTTCTAATTTCAAGCTTTGGAGAACTTGAAATTCAAATTGCCCAAATACTGTAGCAACGATCTTATGTAAAAGTGAGATCCCGAAACCCTAAACCGTTTGAGCTGGCTCACTCCAAGGTGGTTCTTCTGCAGGACAACGTAGGCTGTTCTAGGTTGGGTAGTAGGGCCTTTGAAAAAACAGAGCGGCTGTTGTATAACCAGGATTAGAGTTCTCCAGTTTGCGCCGTACACCCCAATCCAGAAGCCTGTAGGGCTTAGGGCCCCAAACCCCAGAACTCCGAAGCCTGATCCCCAGAACCTACACCCTGAATCCTAAACTCCAAGTCCTAAACCTCCATTCCTGCCTCTTAGCCACTAAACTCCAAATCCAAAACCCTAAATGCTCAACCCTGAACCCTAAACTCCAATTAAGCCAAGCCCTCGAGCTACCAGTCCCGTACTGGTGCAAAAGGGAGAGTCACAGAGTGGATGGCCAAAACAAAGTCATGTTTTAGGGTTTAGGGTTACACTTATCCTCCAAGATGATGTCGAAATTCGTTCCCCCTAAACACCAGTAAGTCTCCAGCTATGCAGGAGCCTCTATAGTTATGAACAGGCCTGCGGTGCGGGTTGTAATACTGTCGTCATACTATAGATGTCCGAGAAATAAACTTAAAACACTTCCACTAATATTGACCCCCACCCCCGCCCCAATATATTGCCGTGTACCACAATGAGAATATGTCAGCTTAGAGGGTGTGGGGGCTATAGTATTAGGTAACCCTACAGCCTAAATCCTAAACCCGAAAACCTAAACCCTAAATCTTAAACCCTAAGCCCTAAACCCTAAATCCTCAACCCTAAATCCTAAACCCCCAATCCTAAACCCCCAATCCTAAATCCTCAGGGAAGGGGATTACCATCTCAGCACCAGCGGCTCGTTGAGGTCCTTCACATGTGCGAATGCCACCTGGGTGACACAGGGTATAGGGCTTGGGAACCCTGTAAAGAGGTGTTCATGGATATAAGGATGAGGGATGTAGGGAATTTCAGGCTCTGTATATATGCTTGTACATGTGTATATATACACACACATACATATATATGCAGGCATGGGGTTTAGGGCTCAGCGCCTCTGGTTGAAAGATGTAAGTTAAGGGTTTAGCTGTTAGGACTCGTAGAACTGAAGGTGTGTGATTAGGGTTGTGGGGTTCAAGTGCTATGTGGATTTCGGACTTTGGGATGTCTTGTCTACCCAGTTTAGGGCCTAAACCCTAAACCCTGAACCCTTTAATCAATTGAGGGGTTGTTCAGAACACCGGCCCTCAAGCTTCACATGGAGCCTTCCCGAAATTAGGGGTCCCTTCTTGGGGGTTTAATAGAGATTATAGAACTTTGAGGGTCTGTATTTGGGTCCTCCCATTTGGGAAACTACTGTACCACATAGCGTAGGTTTCCTGCTTTCATCCATGCATCCTAGTTCGGAAAGAGTGTAAGGTTCTTCAGAAATGGCCTTTTCCGCAAATTCCAATGCTTTCGCACGTGTCTAAAGTCCTTGTCGGCACCGGAAGTTGAAAGGTCATGCTATACCAAAAAGGAACCCAAAATGTTCTCAACCTTCCGTTGAGGATTTGGGATAGGGCTTTGGGGGTTTAGCTCAGGGTGAAGGAGTGAAGGGGCCTGGGGACTCCGAAGGCTTCGGGTTAAGGGTTAAGGGTTCTGTTCAAAACGTCCCGTGCTATAAAAGGTATCTTGTAGAGACACCTCCCCATACCCTAAAGCCTAGGCCCTAGGATTAGGCGGGGGACCGTTCTAGGGTTGGGGAAGGGATTATTTCGGGAAACCAAACCTTAGACCCCGCACCCTAAACAAAACCCTAAACCCTAAACCCTAAACCTCCACCCTAAGGCCCTACAAGCTCCAACGCACCTCCGGAGGTGCAAAATTCAAAGGCCCACAACAAAGAAGTGTGACACCTAAAGGCGGCTCCTTGTAGAGTTTAGGGTTTAGGACCCCAGGCTTAGGGTTTATAGGGTTTAAGGCATGTCCCACAATAAGATTTCGCCTCTCTCATCCCCCCAAATCCTGAGAACAACGGTCAAAATGTTCAGCAACCCGCACATATGAAGTTCCGTGTCATCTACTACCGTCAACACATCCTTCAACAAAAAGTCCAATCATATGAGCCAATGTCTAAACTCCTAGTATCCCCCGTAATAACCCCTATAGTAATCCCGTATAGATCCCCTACATGAACCCCGCTTTAAGGAGTTTAGACTGTAGTTCCTATGGAGTTCTTGACACAAGAAATAGAACGGAAGAGGGGGAAAGCTGTCTGTCTTTGAGACTAATCTCTGGGATCCTAGTGCCTCCTATTAAGTAGAATTTGGTATATTGGAATATTGGAAAACAAAATGGAAACCAGTATTTAGGGTTTAGGATAACTAGTTCCCCCTGAGGTGTACAACCGCCTTCCCCCTAGTATTGATACTCCCTGTGAGAAGCCTCACATACTAGGGGGGGGGGAGGGGAGGGGACAAATTTAACATCAAACGGTGTGGGTTGTTTAATGTGAGAGAGGCTTGATGCATCTTACCTCGAAGTCCCACTCAAGTTATTCCTTGCTTGGATAGGGCTGTTCTTAAACCTAGGGAAGCTGAAGCAAGCATCGAAGCTGCAATCGGAACCCAAACGCATGCATATATACCAGCTTGAGCGGAATTGCCATAAACCGGGGGAAGGGGGGGAATATGGAACCCAACATACCAATCCTTATTACGAGGATCCCAAACGAGGGCAGCTTGTTGTTTGCAAATCCCCTAATGAAGGTCTGCCGAGACGACTCTTCAAAAAACCGGAGGTTTACGTAGGGACTATTACTATGATAGTCAGACTTAGTGGTTCTTACTAGGGAATAAGGGAATATATTCTACAGGGGTTAGAAAGGGATTTTATTCCCTTATTCCCTACCAAGAACCAATAAGTTACAGGAACTTAAAGCAACACATCGGCTCTACGTCATCTTGCTTTGAAGTTGCAGGTGACGTATGATTGCGCATGGTCCCCAATTTGAACACCCCTTATGGGTGGTTGTCAAAATCATGGTCCCTTTTGGATCCCTATTATCATACGGCACCTAATATTTAGGAGAAAAGGCCCATGATTTTGACAAGCACCCATATCTACAACAGCCAAAACTCTCCAGGAATCGTATGTACATGCACCAACACCCTGGAAAACCTGAACCCTAAACCCATGCAGCTTTTTTTCAAGCACCGCAGGTTTTGGAAAAGTATCTTCTATGGATTGCCAAACCACCACTCTCTACTACCCCCCTGACGGTGTCCCCTTAAATAGACTAATAGATATAAGGTTAGCTAAGGTGAACTAAAGGGGAACCTCAGACAGGGGGGTCATAGGGAAGAAGGGTTCGTGGAGCACATATCTATTGGGTTACCTCTAGTTAGCAAGGCATCAAGGAACGGATCCTATAGTAGTCCCTACATAATGTCCATTCTGCTTTCTGTTCTTTCATTCTCTACTAACCTGAAGTGAGTTGGGCCAAGCCTTGTTGGACTCTGTTGCAACGAATGCCCGGCTAACAGCATCCGATGCTGCTTTGCTTTGGCCGGGCTGTTGGAACTTCTGACGTGGGCCAACTTCTGGTGCATTCTGGGCACCGTGGTGCAGGATATGTGCTGTGAATGGAGCGCAGATCAATGTACCCCATGCACAACAACACACAACGATCTCGACCTATCCACTGAACAAACATTTTACTCACACAGAACTTCAATTTTAGCACACTTCTCACAAAAGTCACAGATCTGCCTGGCTCTCGCAGAACGCCCCGTAACATTGTGGCTGACTCAGGTCAGTGGTGGCTTCTTTGGGGGTTTCCCAAAATTAGCGGTCCCTTTCAAGGGGTTACTAGGGTACAGAAGGCGATTTAGGGTTTGGGGTTGGCTTGGGGTTTGGCCTGTGTGTACCCCTTGTTTTGGCAACCCCTTCCTCTGAGGGCCTATACAAAGTTAGGAGTTCCAATATAACCCCCAGGGTTCTAATAGGGTTCTAATTTTGCGGGGGGTTACATTTGGGGGGGGGGGTACATGTCTAACTCCTAACAAAGTATAGGGGATCTACACGGCTTTCCTGTTCAACATCTGTCGGGCCAACGCTTTCGCTGACTCGTCTGCCTGTAAGAACAGGACCTGACTCGACCCCCCTCCCCAAGAAAAAGCCCTTAATACCTCAGTGCGGCTCCCTCAACTTCTCACGCCCTTCATGGAAATCAAAACCTCAGAACCTTCTCAAAGCCACAACCCTAAAAGCTGAAGAATGCTGGGGAGCACGGCAGGTAAAGTGGTATGCTACAAAACGTTTGTGCAATCCAACATCCTTTTTGATGGAAATCCTGCACCACCTTAAGTGCTGGAACTTGAAATTAAAGACCCCAGGTGATGCGACAAATCCAGCATCAACAAGAGCAACCCTAAACCCTGAAGCTTAAACCCTGAAGGGGCCACAGCTTTCAGGCTTGCTATGCCCCCCAATTTTTGCAACTGTAGTTCCCCTTAAGTAACTAGAATATGGGATATATGGGATTTTTACTATAATATACCTTGTAAGCCATATTCTATCTACTTAAGGGGGACTATAGGACCAAGTGCATCCTGCAAGAGCTTTCGTAGAATCCATTTGGGGTTTCCAAACTTGGGTGTCCTCTTCTGAGTGGTTCCTGAAGTGAGGCCTATGAGGACTACCGTAGGTGGGGGCAGAGAGAAGGGAGACCCCCTTTGTTGGAAACTGCCATTTGAAGGACATTGAAAAGTGCCGACGTCCTGCTCCTGATAACGAGGCTTGAGGGTCTCAGCATGTGAGGAGCCCGCATGAATAGCGGCACCGGGTGTGTTCCGGGCGCTTACAGTGCAGGGATTCTGGGTTTCGTGTCAAGGGGTAAGAGCTTACCATTGGCGACTGTCCTACTTGGGAGCCCCTGAAAATCTACCGAATACAAACCCTTTAGGGGTTTGGGGCTTAAGCCTTACACCCTCAACCTGAAACCCTACCCCTCCCCTCTAACCTTGCGAGGTAGGTCTGTTGTCACTAATGTTAAGGGTTTAGGGTTTTGTGTTTAACTATTTCCCTAACGATAGGGGACACAGGGTTTAGAGTTTAGGACTTGGCGATGAGCTGGTCATAACTTTAGCATTTTCCTACCTAGGCTAACTACAGAGCCAATGCCTGTATATACCTCCCATATAATTCCGACGTACCCCGATACCCCCCTGTATACCCCTTCTAGGCCCTAAGCGTTACACCTTAAACCCTAAACCCTTACACCCTAAACTCTTGAACTGTCAGCTTTGGGTTTAGGGTTTATTTTGCGGTTATACCAGGATAATGGAAAAGAACATGGAAACTACTATACTATGATAGGGTTACATAGGGATAATATTGGCTATACCGGATTCTATTCAATTTTTCAACCCATAGGATCTCAGGAGCGACTGGAGGCCGACGATTCGGTTTCCGAATCACTCTCCTTGAAGTGAGAGATTAGGACTCAGTGTTCAGATTTAGGATTCAGGATCTTTGATTCGGGGTCTAGACTTTAAGTCTAAGGACTCAGGGTTCAGGGTTTGGGGCTGAGGTTTAGAATTTCGGGTCTAGCGGTCTGGGTTTAGGATTTTGGGTGTAGGATCTAAGGCTAAAGGTGTAGGATTTCCGATTTAGGATTCATGGTTTCCAAACATCACCAACCACTTCCTGGAAATCTACACAATGAGGACAAGAGATAACATGCTGGGGTAGATAAGGGACACCCCAATTTGTGGAGATACTCACATGACGACTGATCATTCTGAGGTTTGGGCTTCGAACCTTTCAGGTTGATGCTTTACGGTTCAGGGTTATATATCCTAAGCCCTAAACCCTAATCCCCAAGCCCTAAACCCTAAACCCTAAAACCATTTAGGCTTGGGGACTTTGGCTTAGGGTTCCACTCCGCCGTTTGCACGGATGCCAACGGCGAGCTTAGGCTTCAGGGCTTGCGGTTTAACAGCAGATGAGTATCTGACGGATTAGGGTTTAGGGTTTAGGGTTTAGGGTCGAGGGTTGCGGGTTTAGGGTTTAGGGTCGAGGGTTGCGGGTTTAGGGTTTAGGGTTTGGGGTTTGGGGTTTGGGGTTTAGGGCCGTATTTTTGGTGGTTGAACCCAATACAACTGCATTGCTTATATATACAAAATACTATACCCAAAAGGAGGGTATATTCTCATGTATAATATTGGGTATCGTAGTATCCCCCCAGAAAATACTACTCAGATGGATCCCTCCTCCAAATACCATATTGTAGACCCGCCCCTCCCCTTCATAGGGATAATCATAAGGATCCTAATATGAAGGCCCTTAAGTGGAAGGGGTTTATAAATCACAGGTCTACGGTCTACATTACCTAAACCCTAAACCGTGAACCCTAATTTAATTAAACCCCAAACCCTGCAGCTTCTACCGCAATGTGAAAGATTCCCACTATCTGGCATAAACTATGCAAGGAATCAGATGACGTCCGAGCTTCCTGGAACCCTACTAGAACTTACAATTTCAGCTGGTTCTTGGAATTCTTCTTGACAACAGAACTTTTGAAAAATCAGGGAACTTCCAAGTACAGTAAGACATCGGCCAAACAGGCTTAAAGATGCCAGTGGGATTATGTATATTGCTATTGTTCACTCCACCTGTCTCTCAGGGCGGGGGGATAATGCTGCGCCAGGTTTCTCTAACTCGTAATGAACCGAGTGGAGGCTCCACAGGGGCCTGAAGGTTTTTGCATTTCAGTAAGTCATATCTGTATAAGTAGCACATTATATACATAATGATAGTTATACACAAGAGGCAATCATATAGTACCTTGTGATAACTTGGGTTTTCCCTATTCCAGATCGTGTGGGTTTGGGGGTTTCGGGCTTTCCCGCTGCAGGGTTTAGCGTGTTGGTGTCTAAGGGTTGGCTGGAAAGCCACGCGAACCAAAATAATGGGCTACCAGACCCTAGAAGTAGGGAACAGTTACTCTAAACCCTCCTAAACCCTCCTTTGCTTCGGGATCCCAGGTGGTTAAAGAGTTCCTCCATCAAAAGAAAAGGCAACCATGTCGCAAGCGCCGGCACACCCCTGTTGACACCCCAAACCGTAAGCCCCAAACCTCATTTGATTCTGGGCACTATGCAGTGATGACGATACAGTAAGCCCATAACCCCTTGTCACACACCCCATACCCCCCTAAACCCCGACCTCCGAAACCCTAAACCCTAGCACTGTGGAGTTCACTTCTTCGAGCGCCACCAAGTATCGGTGGAGGTTGGCAGTTCGTGTGAAACACGATCGGAGCAACACCTTCGTGAGAGCATAGGGTCTTCTGGTAGTCTCCAAGGTTAGGGGGCCTGTCCCCCCGATACTGTATACCCCCAAATTCCCAAATGATGTGTAAACCCTGCTCTGGGACCCTAGGAAATCCCGAAAAAGAAGCTCATCATTTTCTGGAAGGCCTGGAGAATTAATTGCCAACATCATTCTGAGGTCTGCTTGAGGTATCCTCCCCTTGAACTTGAGCATACAAGAAATCCCTAAACCCTAAATGAGAATGAAAGTAATTATTCACTGCTCTATGGCCTAGCGAATATCTGCCTTTTAGTTCTATCAGCATCTTAGACACTAAGCCGCACCCTAAACCCTAAACCCTAAGCCTCAAACTCTAATTTCAAAAGGCTAAACCCTTTGTATCGTGTAGGGCCGACTACTAAGCCGACCTAACAGCGAATCAAGATCCTGCAAAAAAGTTTAGGGCTCACCTCTTTGGGTTTACATTTCAGGGGTTAGGGCCTAAACCCTGATCCCTAGACCCTAAACCCTGAGCCCTAAACCCTAGAACCTTAACCCTAAACCCTGAACCCTAAACCCCTAATCCCTTAATCCTTAGGGCTTAGGACTTAGGAGGTAGGGCTTAGGGTTTAAACGTTCCTTTGCGTCACGGTGTAAGCATGAAGTCGCAACAGCCTGTTTGTGCCACCTGTGAAAGGGTCTCCAAGTTTGGGGGGCTTACAGTATTTGGTTTGACTCGGATTTAGGGGTCAGGATTGAATTTTGCGACTTGCTCCAGTGGGGGTTATTATGGTGGTTGCCATAAAGAGGGGGCCCCAAGATAGACCCCAAAATGCCATTACTCTTATTATTTCTGGTACCCTTTAGGGAAACCCCCACATAGGCATCGCGGCTTTGAGAGTGGTTGGCTGGGCTTCCGAGTTCTTGTGGGTCCTACCTGGAGATCCATCCGATACAATATTCCAGAGAAGCCAATGAGCATGGGATTCGGGTTTAGGGTTCAGGGGCCGGGTTGTGAAGTCCTAGACTCTAGGGTGGTGACAGTAGGGAAACGCATCTGCTTCGCCAAGTGGAAGCCGATCAATGCACAACATGTACCCTATAAATCCCTATATAAACCAGTTTCCATATCATATTCCCCAGTATTGAGTAGTTGGGTATATATCCCCTATACAACCCCCTTACAGCCTTAAACCCTAAACCATAGGAGATTCTTAGGGCCGAGGGTTTGGGGTCAAACAAACTCTGGGATGCTCTCACGAGCCATTACCAAAAATTACAGCAAATCATAATAAATTACAATATACTATAGGATACTATAGTAGATTATAGTACATTATGGTATATTATGGTAGATTATAGTACAAACTGAACCATCCTACTTCCTAAGCCTCAAACACTGAAGCCTAAACCGGGTTTCCAAAAGTTGGGAATCTTTGTTTGGGAAGTCCACAAAGCCAAAATTACGATATCTGCGGGTAGACTTGGGATCACTGCTTTTTTGGAAGCCCCTACGTAAACCCTAAACCCCTAAACCCTAAAAGCTCAACCCACCTAAACCCCGAAACCCTTGGAATCCACAGTCCAAGCCGCTGTCGCTTGTTTGTTGAGGTTTAAGGTTTAGGATTTAGGGTTGAGGGTTAAGGATTTAGGGTTGAGGGTCAGGGTTTAGGGTTAAGGGTTTAGGGTTGGATTTAATGTCTAGGGCTTCAGAACAAACAGAATGAAGCCGGCTGCAGGAACATTGGCCTTCCCAGCCGCTACCTATCCCACCCTACATGAGTCCAACACCCTAAGCCCTAAAACCAAAAGCAAATACCCTAAGCCCTCAGCCCTAAACCAAAAACCCTGCCAGTGCAAAGCATCCGTTTCATGAGCGCGCCTGCATAAAGCTTGGCAACAGCGCTTCCCAGCGCTCAGCCTGAGCTAAAGGTGTTCTGTTTAGGGTTTAGGTTTTAGGGCTTGCTTTTTTAGGCTTTAGAGTTTGGGGTCTAAGTTTCTTCTTGCCTCTTGTGCAGGGTTCTTAGGATTTCTGACATGCACTGTGAAGGACCTCCGGACTCTAAGCCAGGTTAAGGTTTATAGTCCTCCCTAAGTAGATAGAACATGGAGGTTATATTGGGAGAAATGGAAAAGAACATGGAAACTAATATCTAGGGTTTAGGGTGTAGGGTTATAGTCCCCCTTAAGTATATAGAATTTGGGGTATATGAGGATCTTATTACTATGTGCCCAAAGCCATGGTCTATCTACTTAAGGGGGACTATAGGGTTTAGGGTCTTTGGGTCCTTATAAGCGGAGCAAATTCAAATATGGACTCTACATGGGGGGTTTCGCAAAATTAAGGCTACCTTATTGGGGTCCCCATAGCAAGGACTATAGTATATTGGGGTCTATATTGGGGTCCCCTTATTTTGGGAAACTACCAGATATACTATAGATAGTGATGGGGACTTCCCAAAAAAAAGCCACCAATTTCTTCGAGGATCATTCCCCTGCCCCAAACCTTAAAACCCTAAACCCTTAAACCCCAAACCCTAGACCTTAAGCCCTAAACCCTAATCACTCATTCCAGTATTACATGGATCCTTCCCTCTTTTCACAAAAAGCAATTCAGGGTGTCGGGAGCCTAGAACTGAGGGTTGAAATAGGGTTTAGGAATTTAGGGTTTAGGGATTAAATTCTATGGTTTCGGTTTAGGGGTTTGGAGTTTGGGAATGAAGTCGTGGGTTTAGGTTTCGGGGTTTAGGGTTTAGGAATTAAGTTTTAGAGTTTAGGCGGATTAGGGGGCTTAGCTCGGGACGAGAGCATAAAGGCAGCCTCACTTGCAATCCTCCGCCTTTGTATGCGTATTAACATTGGTATAAGGTTTAGGGTTTGGAGTTTAGGTCCAGTATTGGAAATAACAGGAGTATTGCACCACCCTGAACCCTAAACCCTGAACCAGTATGGCACTAAGCGCCCCAATCCACCAGCGTCTGCGACCTAGAGCCCTTCAATGCCCACACCAAATTTGGCGAGCCGACAGAACGCCTGAAGCCCCCACCTAAAGTACAGAATCCTAATTCTAGGTCCTTGTAACTCGTAGGTTCACTTCCTGCAAGTCAAAACTTGTAAACCCCTAAACCCTGAACCTCAACCTCCTAACCCTAATCCCTAAATACTATAGTTTGCTTTGCCACTATTACTGCATACCCTGTATAACCTATTAGGACCAAGCAGCTGCGCGCGAAGCCCACGCGTCAGGAAGAGCCGGACAAGGGCAATTCCACAGGGAAGGGAAGCAGTTCCTGGTGTGAAGCATATCGTGGTGCTTTAAAGGTTTTTCGGGTTAAGGGTTTATGGTTTAGGGCTTAGGATTTAAGAGTTTAGGGCTTAAAATTTGAGAGTTTAGGGTTCAGAGTCTTCTAGGGTTTAGCTTAGGATCTAAGAGTTTAAGGCTTAGAACTCAAGAGTTTAGGGTGTAGAGCTAAGGTTTTAGGGTTCAGGGCTCCGGGGGCTTTAGGTTTAAGTTTGAGATGTAACATCATCAACATCAGCATGGAATCCCCAAAAGTGGGCCCGCATAGTTTCAGCTACTGTCCTTTTGAAGGGAGCAATGTGGAGTTTCGGTTTAGGATTGAATCTAAGATCCAGGTTTCGGCGTGAGACCTTGACCCTAGGCCCTGAGCCCTGCATTAGGGTTTGGGGTACTAAATGACCCTTCGGAGTTCTGGGAATTCTCACTGACTACATGTACCAGGCACCCTGCAAAAGCGCGCGCGCAGAAAAAGAGACATGATTTTGGATTGTCTCAAAAAGCTCCCCACATAATCCCCCAAAAAACGACCCTCAAATTGGTTTTTAATCCCTAGATTGCTCTAGATCTTCGTGGCGTCCCACAACTTGAGTGATTGCATACCTAACCCGCATACTTGCCACCATCCTAAATCCTAACTCCCAATCGACCAAAGCCTACACCCCGAGCCAAGAAGCCTAAATCTCACAGACGAACATCTTAAGCCAATGTGGCTTACAAGCCAAGGTACGTCGGAGACCGAGCAGAGTGAAAATCAACATGGCCTTGCTTCAATTGTGTCATTGCTGCTTGCACTTTGAGCTACTATGTGGGAGTTCCCTGGTATTAGGGGATACCTTTCGGGGATCGACAGGAAAAGGATTAACATTTTGGGGCCTATTTTCGGGTCCCCCTACTCATGGAAAATACCATGTCTATTCAATCTCAGGCTGGCTGTCCGCGGATAATTTTGGAGCCGGCTAATTAGTGGGGTTGCCGCCGTGCAGGAAGTGCCTTAAGCAGACCTGCTACATTTCCTACTCGCAGTTGGTAACTCACAATGTGTGCAGTGGAGGTTGGAGTATGGATGCTAGAGGCCGCCCAACGCAAAAACATGTTAATTCAACCAAGTAGGTTTCTCGTCAGCCATGCTCATTCGGGTGCTCTTCTCAGGGCACTGCCATACATCCCCTAAATCATGTAGTCCTCAGAACAAGCAGGGAATTACTTTGGGTTTAGGGCCTTTAGAGTCCTGTTAAGTTCCCGCATACTCTCCGCATTTCCAAGGATACCGCTCCTTCTAAGCATGGGCCCTAAACCAAGGGTCCGTGTAGGCTGGAAGCGGGATGACCGCGAACCTGTCGGGCCCTGCGTATCCTGCAGGTTCCCAATTTGGAAGTTTCCCAAAATTAGGGTACCCCAATATAGACCCCAGTATACCATAGTCCTTATTATTAATAGGGACCCCCAAAAAGGTACCCCTAATTTTGGGAAACCCCTATTTCTGGTTTAGAGTTCAGGGTCGTGGGATTAGCTTGTAGAGGCCTCTCTAACTACGGGGTTCCTTTATAAAGGGACTTGACTGGGAACCCCAAACAGGGAACCCCAAGAATGTAGTGGGAACGTAAAAGAATATAAGGACACTGGTAGGTATATTCCTATTATATTCCTACTACATTTTGGGGGTTCCCTGTTTGGGATTCCCATTAGAACCGTTTTACTTTAGGGATATCACACGCGCAGCAAAGGGCTCATAAAGGCTGAAAATCATGGAAATCCCTCGGAATCTCAATCAGGAGTCTGTCAAGAAGGCCCGCCCCCGAGACTGAGAACTAAGAATGAGAGACAGAGAGAGACAGAGAGAGAGACAGAGAGAGAGACAGAGAGAGAGAGGGGGGCAGAGAGAGAGAGAGAGGGGGGCAGGAGAGAGAGAGAGAGAGAGGAAGAGGGGGCGGGCCGTGAGGGTTTAGGGTTTAGGGGTTTCGGGTATACATATATATATATATACATACATAGATATATATATATATCTGTTGGAGATTATGAGGGGTTGCCAGGGGATTCTGGGGAGTATCTATGGTCATTTTGGTCATTTTATCATTCCACCTACCTAGAGCCCATGGAGATCCAGAACATGGAACCACCCAAAGGGGACCCCATCACCGCATTGGAGATTGATGAAACCAGGGGATTATTGGGAGGTTTGTGTTGTAGTCCCCAATTCTAAGCCCTAAACCCTCAACCCTAAGCCCTAGACCCTAAACCCAAAATCCCAAAACCCAAAACCCAAAACCCCAACACCCTGGGTGACGATTTTGGGACCCCGCTCCTAGGGACTGAGACATCTCACATATAATCGTGTGCGGCAAGATGAGTGTCAGGTACACCACAGCGCACTTCCTGGATGATTGCTAGGGACAGGTTATATTGGGATAATGGAAAACAAAATGGAAACTACGATATTATAATGGTTTTAAGGTTTAGGGTTTAGAGCTCCGGGTCGGGCAGTTGATTCGTGACCCGCTGTTGTTGGGAAGTAGTACTGAGCAGTTTTCTGCGATTTATAAAAAAGCCTTGAAGTTAAGCCGTACCAGGTCCGGCAGCAGTTCGTCTATCAACCGCGTTTAGGGGGTCTTGTCCTCGGGAAGGGTTCCGCCCGAACCAAGAAGCCCCAAAACCCTCCACCCTAAACCCTACACCCTAAGCCCAAAGTAATTCCAAAGTCTGAAGAAAGGCCATTTTGGGATTTTACGCAACATAAACCAGCATTTAAGGTGAGCTTGGGTGAGGCCCTCATGATCTAAGGATTTTAGGAGGGACCCCCAATAGGGACCCTTGTAGCTTATGCGGGTTAATATGGGGACTACCTAGGGATATAGGGGTTATATAATGACTATATAAGGGTCATATATGGTAATGTGATTAAGGGTCCCTATTAGGGGTCCCCCCTTAAAGTCCCTAGACCAACGTGTAAGGAACCAGATTTCTGTATAAGAATGACGACAAAACATCAACAACACTGTGTTTTTTACAAGAGAAAATGGGCCCTCACGGCGTAAGACACGCTAAAAGTAAAGCCTACACCGTAGATCCCATAGACCTATGACATAGGATTTAGGGTTTAGGGTTTAGGCTTCCTTTGGATTCTAGAATAATATAAACATGGAGGCTACAGTACATCTTTGAACCAGAATTGTGCTGCTGTATGATCAGGTACAGTAGCCCTTTCACATTTTCTGGTGCATAAAATGATACAGGGTTCTCAGCCCTAGGCCCTAAGCCCTAATCCCTAAAATATGATCATCCGTATAAGTAGTCCTGTCCTGAGGCCAAATTAAATCCCATAGCTTCAGCTTCCGTTTCGTTGTGCATCTTCTTTGGGCATTGGCTCTCCCTCCCACCAAGCTTTCCCATGACCAGGTAAGCGGCTTAGGGTTTAGGGTAGACTTTAAAATCAAAACCCTAGGCTCCCCGAAAAAAAGCCTTCAGCTCGAGGCCACAGACCCAGAACCCTAAACCCTGAACCCTAAATCCTAGACCCTAAGCCCTAAGCTCTGAAGCCCCGAAAGCTTAAACCCTATGCCGGAGACCCAACGAAAACGTAAGCTGCCCCCTCCTCTTCGGTTGTATTCAGGGCTTCGGCTTCAGGGTTTAGGGTTCGGGGTCTGGGGTTCAAGGTTTAGGGTTCGGGGTCTGGGGTTCAGGGCTTTGGGTTCAGGGTTTAGGGTTCAGGTTTTAGGGTTCAGGGTTTAGCGTTTAGGGTTTAGGATTCAGGGTTTAGGACTCAGGGATTGCTGTGAATTACCTCGCGAGCAGTGATGAATAAGTGCCAGCGATCCTTCAAGTGCATGGCTTCCTGCGAGGTGCTGCAATGGCCTAAGTGTAGAAGGCCATTTCACAATCACCCACCCCATGCCGTCTGAGGCAGTCAAACCACCCAAACCTACTCCGTCTAGGGTTTAGACCTAAACTCAGTCAGGTCCATGTTGGACAACAACACAAATTTGATTTCAGTTGGTGCTTTTGTTGTTGAAGGAATTTCGAAGCTTCTTGCAGGCCCCTCGTAAGGATCTGGACGAGGGTCCAAGCACTGGAGGCCCCCTAGAAGGTCCTGCTGTGGCGCTAAGCCACTGCCCTGCCCCCTTCCAGGCTTTCAGGCCCCGGGGTCCCGCTTGCAGAAAGGCCCTTTATCCCCCAGCCCCCAACCCTAAACCCTAAACCCTAACCCCCAGGATCTTTGGGCTGCACTGGTCCCGAGGAGCCCTACAGTTCCCCTGGCGAGCGTGCTGGCTCAATGTCGAGGGGCTTGAGCGCCGCCCACCATCGAAGGTGGGCGGCCTATGCCATGAGTTTAGGATTCAGGGTTTAGGGTAGGGTTCGGGGTCTGGGGTTCAGGGTTTAATTTAAGGTTTAGAGGTAATCCCATCCCCCAACCCTCATGGGGTTGTAGACTATTGGTCGGGCCTTGTGGTTTAGGGGTGGGGCTCCATGTTTATTTGAGGGAGCGGGTTGATCCTAAACCCTGAATCAGTCATATAGAGCCTTCTAGATTCCCTCTTCCTATACACTCTCTTTTGGGAGGTAACCCGAAACCCTATGCCCTAAAACCTGAACCCTAAACCCTAAACCCTTAACCCTAAGCCCTTAAACCTAAACCCTCAACCCTAAACCCAAAGTAATCGTCCACCAAGCTTCTGTATGACCAGGTATGCGAAGCAACGTTCGTCTCTTGGACTGGCCCAAATCTTGCGCAGCATGAGGATGCGCTCCTAAGTCGGGTTTAGGGTTTAGGGTTTAGGATTTAGGGTTTAGGGTTTAGGATGCAAGGTTTACGAATAGGGCTTGGGGATCAGAGCTTAAGGCTTAGGGCAGGGGTTCTCAAAAGTGGTGGTACCTCAGGGATTTTGGGGTGATGTGTAGAGACTTTTCTTTTGGGGTCCCACGTTAGAGATTCTCTAGTGGAGTAATATCTAGAAAACATACATTCCTTGTTGGGTCTCAGTCGAAGTCTCACAGAACTTTGAAAACAAATAAGCTCTAAACCGTGTCAGGAATTCTGTAGGGGACTTCCAGATTATTCATTGGACAAACGATAAAATGGGCACCCCCGCAAACTTACACGGAACCCTGAGCTTACCAGCCTACTGTCCTGTTGAGGATTTCGGTGCGAGCTACCATCGGGATGCTGCGTTCCAACATGTCTCTTTTAGGGGGCTTTCGACTCAGACTAGGAAGGCAGAAATGTTGGCATACCCTGAGACCCCCAGCTTCGGCACAGGCCCACGTGCTATCATGCTAATGCAACTGGAGGCGTAAGTTCTAGTGGCACAGCTGAACCCTAAACCCTAAACTAGCGCTTCTGAAGCCTAAGCCTGCACCGATGACCCTAAGTCATAAACCCGGAAGCCAGGCGGGCTTTATTCTAAAGTCCTACTATCCCCCTTAATAACGCGTAAAGTGGTCCCCTATATTCGCCGAAGCATCCAGCTCAGCCTGGCCACCCCCCCCCC
>CAJNIZ010045743.1:10123-22519 GCA_905231905.1 Symbiodinium pilosum | reverse complement strand
GGCTGTCAGAATTATGGTCCCTTTTGGCGTCCCTAGTATACTACAGCCCCTGGCATGCCCCAAGAGGGACCATTGGGAAAACCCGATTATTTAGTTTATTCTATATATATATATACTATATGATCTAAGGTTGCTCCCCCCCCACCCCCCCACCACCCCCCCACCCCATGGTATGGGTCCCCACTCCGCCCCTGTGGTTCTTATGATCCTGTTGTGCTGGTGGTTCTCCTGTGCTGTGTTGGTGGTTTTACCCCCCCCCCCCGCCGTGGTCCCTGTGGTTCCTGTGGTTCTTGTGGTCCTGTCCCTATGGTTCTGGTGGTATATCAGGGGGGCGGGGGTATTCGTAGATGATCCTGCTTCATATCCCATACTTCTTCTCATGCTGTTTCCTCATTGTTGGCTGTAAGTTTTTTGGAGATTCCCGGATGTAGTGTCAGCTTACGATAGAGCCTAGAGCTATAGCCCCAGATATAAGCGGCACCAAGGTCTAAGACTAAGAGTGATGACAGTTACAAGGATCGCGACCACGGGAGGTCCCTTCCCTGTGACCATTGGCACTTTTCAGACGCCAAGACCACACGTAGGTCCAAAAGTGATGACAGTTACAAGGATCGCCACACCAGGGGGCCCATCCCTGTTATTGTGCTGGGACTTCTGAGATGCAACGAAAGCACAAGGAGGTAAAAGTGACAACAGCTACAAGGATGGCAGCTTTGAGGCGTGAAAGGTGGCGACAGCTACGAGCATCGCGACCTCCAGGGGCCCCAGCCCTATGACTGTTCGCGCTTTTGAAAGGTTTGGCTTGGGGAGGGGGGCGGCCATACCAGGGGTGGGGGGGGGGTAGGATTCCCAGGACCGGAACTTAATTTAAGTTCCCTAACAGCATCCCAGATCAAGGGACCATAACCCTACACTCTCATCCCTCAAGCCTCGATGGCGTGGTCCACATCTTTCACCTTGCCACCAATTTCCTCAGTCCGATTCACGCCGGCGGTGGAGGGTTGAGGGTTTAGGCTTCAGGATTCGAGATAGTTCGGGGCTCAGGCGTCAGCATCTAAACGTAAGTCTCTCCCTTCAAAGGAAAGGAAAACCTGAAGACTAGGGCAAGTCAAGCTAAAACAACTGTCCAATCACCCCCAAACTAACATGGAACACTCAAGCAACCTTTCAAAAGGACCGTGTCTTTGTAGGGCCCTTTTTGGGGCACCATGTCAGTTTGTGGTAATGTAATGTCCCTAAACCCTAAGCCCCAAAGCGTAAGCTTTAAACCCTGCGCCCTACACCATCAGGCCCAAAACTTCAATTTGCACCCAGGCTCTAGGCGGATGCTTTCATCGTCCTCCAGGCGAGAGCACCTCGCGTCGACGATGGAGCCGGTGTATCCTGGTGCTTTGGGGTTTGGGTTTTATTGAACGAGGGAATTAATGAAACACGAAATCTGCTATGCCACTGGGAGGTATATGAAGGCGCTAGTGCAGGCATCAATTGCTCGATTCCCTGAACAACCAGTAATTTGAGGCGGCTATAGTGTCTATCTTCAGGATCTAGGGTTTAGGGGTCTGATTTTTGGCTTTGCACACTCTCCAATTTGGTTAGGCTGTCTAGTGGCACAAGTGCACTGAACCTCCATGAATTCTCATCTCTTTGCGCAACCATCTTCCATCTACGTTAGAATTACGGGAGACTTGACCAAAACCCTAAACCCTACACCCCAAACTTAAGAGGCCTTAAGGTGGTGTCTGCCAAAGGTGACCTAGCAGCCTCCAGTGCTCCCGAATTCTCCCTTCGACTTCCGACTTCCCAAGGTTCCCGAAAGCCGGTTTGGGATTTAGGGTTTAGGATTTAGGGCTCTTAAGCCCCGCCCACCCGCCCCAATCACACAAACGCTTCAAACGCTTCCAACACCAATCCCCACATCCCGAAGCCCAACCTGAACCCTAGCCCCAAGCCCTAAGCCCCAAAACATAAGCCGCCAACTCTAAACCTTAACCCCAAGCCGACACCATAAACCCCCGACCTACACGCAACTTACTGGTGGTTAAGGTTCGTTAGGAAGTGCATCCCCCACCTCTGTCATCCCCTATAACAGTACGTAACTAGGCTCCCTCCACCCTAAACCCTACACCCTAAACCCTAAACCCTAAACCCTATACCCTAAACCCTAAACCCTAAACCCTATACCCTAAATCATGAATAGCCCAAAGCCGGCACCCGCTCCTCTCCCAAGCTGGGTGCTCTCATCCACTGCCAGCTGGCTGTGAATACGGTCTACCTCCTTACGCTGATGGTTTTGGGTTCAGGGAGCTATGGGGGTTGTGTTAGTACATTCTCATAACCTATGTCTCACTATATTCCCTTGCTAAGAGATGACCCCAATCCCTAAACCCTAGATAGTAGTTTCCATTTAATTTTCGATTTTCCCAATACAAGCCCAATATAACCCTAATATTAAAACACCATGAAATGTGGCATGCGAACATGGGCAGTCTGGCCTATGCGCTAGGTTTTGGTCATATTAGGGTGATATTAGGATGATGGAAAATAAAACAGAAACTACTATAGTATATAGGGGTTATATCGAGATAATGGAAAAGAAAATGGAAACTATTATTTAGGGTTTTCGGGTTTGACAATGATGAGAACGGTTGGGTCAGTCCCCCTCCCGGTAGCTATCCTTAAGGGCTTTATTAACGGGACTACTATAACTCCTGTTGTAAGAGCCAAATGGCCTAAGATAAGGGATTGTGGGCATGATTGAAGGCTTTGGATTTAGGTCAATCTGGTTGGCAGTCTTTTTGCTGGATCACCATCTACCCTAAGGCCTTACCCTCAAACTCGTATGTCCCCCTATACAGCTATGGATTCCTATCCTGCACCTTTCTTGGAGTGCTGGGCTTGGGGCAGATACGCTCCAAGCGCTCGACGTTCAGGGCTTCTATTGACTCCCAGGGTTTAGGCTGTGCGTGTTGGGGTGTAGGGTTCACAACAAGTTTCTGCCGTACCCCATGACACTCAAGAAAACGTGAAGTAACCATGAGCTCTGGAGCAAAAGCTGGCTGAAGAGCTGAAGCGCACAAAACAGTAAAAGCTTCTTAGTATTATTGTTATTATTAGTATTATTATTATTACTGTTATTATTATTGCTATTATTATTGTTGTTATTATTATTGTTATTGTTATTATTATTGTTATTACTATTATTAGATCTGGAAGCCGGAGGAGCCAAGAAAAAGAAGGTGGCGGCAACCACCACAATCCATGCCCGCTGGGAAACAGTCCCAGCATGTGTCATGAACGCGTCTGGCAGCGACCAGTAAATTCCGCGCACCACGCGCCATCTCAGATCATAGATCACTGATCCCTCTCTATGTCGAAAATAATCCCACCGGCCTAATACAAACTGATACCCCATGATTGCATCTCTCTTTTTTTTCTGTGAATACCTCCCCCACCCCATTCAGTACCCCGCCCCGTCTACAGCACAGTGGCATGACACAATTATGGGGGAATAGCTTGTTCTAATAGGGCAACTGGAGTACTATTGATGGAGACGCCTCGTGAAATCTGGGATAGAACATCCAGTCTAGGATGTTTTGGGCATATGGAGGGTGGTACAAGATTTCCGTCAGCCGCGGTAACATCAGCTACCTGTGGGCAAACTAATCCGAATCCGCATCTTCCAAACCCTTCAGCATATGATGAGAACCGACATCAAGTGATCAAAATATATAAGAAGCGAATCTTTCCAAGAGGCCCAAGTCATAGTAAAACCCAGAACTGCAAACGCCAGGCTAGTCCTCTCAGTCCCCTGAACCCTGGTAGAAATTACAATTTCAGCTGGTTATTGCGATGATAGAGCCGCGGACCCTCAACGCCGCCAAACCCTGAAACCTAAACCCTAAAAGTGAACTTCCAGGATCAGGATCCTAAACCCTAGACCCCAAACCCTTCAGGGAAATCCAAGCCCGTGTCTCCAAGAAGGTCTGGGTTTTTCGGGTCCAGGGTTCACCTGCAGAAAAGGCCGCACACCCAAAAATGTTCCGAGACAAAGCGAGCCACTCAACAATCAAATAGGAACACAGGGTCCCACCAAGCAAGTTGAGAGCCAAGCGAAGACGGTTCCTGAGTCTTGAAATTCTGGCTTTCAGGGCGGCATTCGCAGAATGTTATGAGCATACATTAGGAGGACCCCCCCACCCTGTAATAGTGGTATAATAAGAATACAAGAGGACCCTAATATAATCCCTATTATCCCTTATAGTCACTATTACTGGGTGGGGGGTCCACCTAAAGCATACAAACTGATACATTGACATTGCACTGCTTTGAGGACTGTTTGTAGTCATGATCAAAACAAGGTATTCTTCTTGAAAATGCTATCGCCAAAGCGGGAGGCGCATAGTCGGACTCCATATCCTTAAGTATGGTGTCCCATAAAACAAATACGACCCAGATGCCTCCTGAAACCTTGTTTAGTTTATGTCCTCAATTCTTATTAACCCCTAGAAATATAGTGTCCGTGTGGTCCAAATAGACCAAAACCCTGATATTCAGGATTTCAAGAGAAACTCCCAAACAGAAGTACTAGTCTGTCCAACCCTGCTTTCTGAGAAAGAACCATAAATCTGTGCTTTAGGACCTATTTCTGAGCTCGGGGAGTAAATCTTCTGACATTATCCCTAACCAATTCCCACCCCAAACTGCAACCTACCCTCCTCGGATAACTAGATTACTCGCCTTCCCTTACTTGCAAAATCCCACTGAATCCTAAGCCCAGAGGCCTGCAATCCCGGAAGACTATGTATGAAAAGGCGAAGATACCCTAGGGTTAAGGGTTTAGGGTTTAGGGTGTAGGGTTAGGAGGCCATTCAAGGAAAATTCATACTCAATTTAAGGGACTCAGAGGTTTGTGTTCCAATGCGCCATGATAAGGGATGAGGAATTAAAGATTTTGTGTGGCTTTATTTGACACGAGGTCATGACGACAAGAACTTATACAGAAGAACTTACACTAAACCAAATAAGAACTCGGGATGTCCTGCAACGGCTTCTAGTCTTTCCAACATAAGAACACTCCAAACAAATCTAACTAGTTGACCGACAAGAACGAATTGATTTAAGAGTCTCTTTGGTTTCCGATTTTTTGACAAGGATTGCTTGTACGATAGAAACGAACCAGGCACCTATCTAAGTCTTTCACGGAATGCCTGCAAGAATAACACAAGACCATGCTTGAGGCCGGGACGTATTTCATTACAAGTCAGCAATCTGCATATAGCAGTACGAGAAAGCAATTCTCAGTATGGACACTTGGAATCCTGAGTGTCGCTTAGCCGGGCGTATACACGCAAATCCCTGGCTGAAGTAAAATCAACTCAATTCTTTCGTTCCACTCCGAGCTTCACCCTAAACCCTAAACCCCTGAACCCCTAAACCCAAATGAAAGGGCCCGTAGGCTTTGGAAACCCCCCCGCTTACAAATAAAGTCTACGTCTAGACTCCTAGTATCCCCCTTAGTAACCCCAATATTACTCCCCCGTATAATCCCCTATATAACCCTAAATCCTGAACCCTAAATCCTAAACCCTAAATCCTAAACCCTAAATCCTGAACCCTAATCCCTTGTAACCCCCCTTAAGGAGTTTAGACTATAGTACAAGTACAGTCTACGTCTAGACCTGCGCGGCCCGATGATCTGCAGCGATGGAGGGTCTAAGGGTTGAAGTTTATGAGGCGGGCTTAAGGGGGGGCTTAAGGGCTTTGACCGTTTAGGCTAGGGTTTAAGGTTTAGGGATTAGGGTTTGAGGTTGAGGGATTGGGGTTAAGGGATTAGGGTTTAGGGATTTAGGGTTTAGGGATTTAGGGTTTAGGGATTAGGGCTTAGGGTTTGCTAATCAGGTTAGCTTCAAAATAAGGTCTCAATATCTGGGTCCTCACGCCAAGTAGGTTCTGAACCAAGGGACTGAAGGATCCCCCCGTCACTGGAAAAGACAGAGGTGTATACATACTGTTGATGGATGAAATCTTACACCACCTAGGGGCCCTAAACTACCGTAATTTTCAGGACTTTAAGGACTCAAAGTGGTGCAGGATTTCATCCATCAGAAGTACATATATATATCCATATATATATATGTGTATACATAAGTCATATGTATAATATATACATATACATGTAATCCTAAGCCCTCGACCCTAATAATATGTGATAGTATATGTTAGCTGGGAAATTTGTAACAATAGTTCCAAAGCCTACAATGAGGCCATTTGGGGGATGTGGTCTATGTAAACCATCACTTAAGGTGAGGTCCGGTGAGGTCGCTACAATTTGGCCAGTGTACATGTGTATATCATACCGTAGACGTGTGTCAATATGTGATCCCTGCTGTATATCCTAAACCCTAATCCCTAAACAAAAAAATCTAAAGCCTAAACCTTAAAGCTCTAGACTGGCAAGTCTCGTTGACGTTCCCATGCTGCAAACCCCTGCAGCAGCAGCAAAGCTTACCTTGAATACTGATTTATGGGATTTAGGGTTTAGGGTGTTGGATTTGTAGGGTTTAGGGTGGAGGGTTTGAGGTTTGGGCATTAGGGTCTACGGTCAAGGGTCTGTTTTGTGTTGTTGAGGGACTATCAAAAGCGATCCTGTGTAATCTACAGTGGGTTCAGGCATACTTATAGTCCCCCTTAAGTAGCTAGAACATGGCTTTGGGTATATTATAATAAGATCCCCATAGACCCCATATTCTGTCTACTTAAGGGGGACTGTAGCATGACAAAAACATCGCTCAGCAACAGCCAGGTTGCCACTACCACGTTCACGAAGACCGTCCACTCCTTAAAGTCAAACGCCAAAGCCAGTAGTATTCCCAAACAAGAGGACAGGACCATGTACCTAGGGTTGAGGGTTTAGGGTTGGGGTCAATTGGGCTCGATTTTTTGGACCTTGTGGAGTGCCTAGGAATCCAGGAAACCAGAAAGAACTTGCAACAAAGACCGGCCAAAGACCGAGATACACCATTGCCCGAGAGATCTCACGCCAGTTTGAAGCTCTTGCGACCAAGATCACTTTCTCCTGCTCCTGTGCAACGTAAGCCTCATACGCGCACCAAAGTCTGGTATAAATCGAGCAATGCCGATTTGGTACCACCAGAACGGTGGTCGAGGCGCGTAGCGCAACTGCAAAAGGTGACTGCACAGGAGATCGCAGCAGTGCACCTACTGGGACAACCAGAAACCCAAGGACAAAAAAAGGGGCTCTCTTTCTGGTACGTGGTAGCTTTCCTAGGAACCTTGGGAAAGGGCTAAAAATTAAGGGCTATAGTGCTTATGGCTTAGGATTGGGAACCCAGCCTATGTTCAGATGCTGTGGATTTGCCAGCATACAGCACCACGCGTGATGCGCTTGCCTGGGCCAAGAGTTCATCACCTTGGACAAGAACTCAAAGACTCCTTCTTGCCAGGCATGGCTGATGAACACGTGGCAGTCCAAGCCATGGGGATTTCCTTACTGGGGGTTAGTAAGGAATACGGGAATATGTCCCTAAACCCTAAACCCTGTGTGTGCATATATACACCCTTATTCCCTACTAACCGCAGTAAGCTTCTCATCAGTGCCCAGCTCATCTTGCCAGCGCATTCTGTCACAGGCTTGATGTGCTGCTCGGTGACGGTGTAGATGCTCGGCCCGTATTTCTGATCCGAGCCAAGAAAGTCGTCTGTCCCATCGTTGGGTGGCTCTATCTCCCCATTCTTGATCGCAGCCCGCACTTCGTATTTGAGGTACCTGCAGAAGTGCTGGGGCTTCGAACAAGGTATTGGGGGAAGTGACAATACGCATGTATCGGACTTTGATGGATGCACAATAGAATTTGTACAAGCTTCAGGGCCAGACTCATCTAGCCAAGCAAATTCAACCCTTCTGAAGTATGATGCTCCTAAACAAAAGACTCACACAAACATACACCATGGTCGGAATTCTTAACCTCACAATATTCGCAAGCATTTTCAAATCAGTTTGTATCGTGTCGAGATTACCCTAAACCACCCCCTCGACCCTGAACCCCTTCCCAGTTACTTGGCCTGAGGAACCTTCAGGTGGGTAACTCCTTTACACAAGTCTGGTATATTGCCCCCAGTCAGAAACAGCTGAGTAATTCTTATAACAGAATTATACACATTACATATAACCCTTAATAGTACCCATGTTATAGACTGTCACTGGGTGGCGGAAGTACCCAAAATACAAGCCTTACACACCCGTCAAAAGCTCCTAAACCCTAAGCCCTAAACTGCGTAGCCTTACGTATCCCTTATATACCCTGTATCCTCCCCAGATATGCTATAGTCTAAACTCCTAGTATCCCCCGTTATAACTCCCTATAGAATCCCCCTTTCAGAGTTTAGACTATAGCTCGCATAAACAACCTTTCTTTATTGGGCATCCTCCGAGTCGAGTCAACTAAATGCCGCTGGGAGCCCCCCTCCTCCCCGCCCTCCCTCCCTCCCTGCCCCCTCCCGTCCCCCCGCTTCATTCGCCACTACTACGCCTGCCTGTGTCTATGTTGATCTGTGTATGTCCACCGCCTTCTTCTATGGTCAGGAAGAATTCGGGTTAGTAGTGGCGAATTGCACTTGGGGACTTACAGTTTCCAACCCTGGAACGCAGCCCTGATCCTTGAGGTCTGTTCTACGCTTGCAGCTCTCGCTCCCTCACTAAAGGATGATGGACTAGCCCAGCCAACCGCCTCCATGAATGCTGGAACAGGCATACAACAAACACGTCTGAAGTGAGGCTTGCCTCTGTTACTCCCACGACCCTGAACCCCACGTGTCAACTACATGCCATGACCTATTTGTGTGCTCCCCGCCTCGCCAGCCGAGGCAGATGCGCGATAGCGTTTATAATCATCCCTATATAACCCCATATACTATATTCCCTTATTCCTTACTAACCCCCAGTAAGTTTAGGGCTCTGGGGTTTAGGCCCTACACCCTAAACCCTATACCCTCCTGCCCAGAGAACCAGGTTCGAGGTTTCAGGCACATTTGCGGGGTTTCTGAGAACAGGGGTGGTTTCAAAGTGATCCCTAAACCCTTAACCCTACAACCGCATGACTATGGGGTCCCTTTTAGGGATTTGCATAGGCACTTCTTGAGATCCAAAAGCCCAAAAACCTGAACCCTTAACCTCAAACCGTTTGCCTGGCCCAAAACCGAACCTACGCGGACTCAGCTGCCCTAACTGCCCCCACACAATAAACCCTGAATCAACCAAGATACCTTACAAATCCTATAAACCTGTCTATCCCCAGCTTCGACTCAATTTGCTATTCGATGTCCATTTTGATTCTCCACTATTCTGAGTACCTGGGCCTGCAAGCCCTAAGCCCTAGATTCCAATACTCAAAACCCAAACCCTGAACCCACCAAGTTACCTCAGGTCCGCTGAAGTCACGCACCATCGATCTGGGGAGACGGACTCCTGGATTGCTGTTAAGGAACTTAAATAAGTTACTATATTGGGGAAACCCTATTATTTACTATATATACCCATTATGGTAACTTAAACCCTAGACCCTAAACCCTATATAACCCCATTATAGTAGTTTCCATTTTCTTTTCCATTATCCCTGTATATACCCATTATGGTAACTTAATTTAAGTTCCTTAACAGCAACCCAGACTCATGAAGGGCAGCCGCGTCCAAAGTCCGAGACCAGTTTCGAGTTCTTGCCGCCGGCACGTCGTTCGACATGGTTTGGGAGATTTTGGGGCTTAGGGCTTAGGGGTTCGGATGGGGTTTTTAAGCCCCCTAAACCCTGGATCCATTTGGTGTTAAGGATCTGAGGGCTGAGGTTTGGGGGTCCGGGTTTCGGATTTCCCCCGGCTGCATCTGCTGCAGGGGTTTCTTCTCCCGTTTGTCAGTAAACAGCGAATTATTTGGTTCTTCTTGCCATGCCTGCATGCGTACAGGTTGATGTGAATAGTGTGGTATACGCCGCGTACGGGCGCTGGTCAATGCTGAGGTCCCGTTTGGAACTACAAAAGGCTGCGGGGCAATATGGCATTGTCCCTGTGAGCCCTTGTCAGGGTCACCTAAACTTCCCTAAACCCTAAACCCTGGTCACCTAAAACTTCAACCAATGCTTGCACGGCCACCGCCATGAGGGCCGGCGAAATCTCGATGGCCTCGAGGTCGTTGTTGCGGCGGTAGCCTGAGTGTCCAGGGTGTCTCAAAGGGCGTGAGCCTCCAAGTGAACCTAAAGCCCTGACACCCGTTCATCCTTGCACGACTGCGCCCGGGGTGAATGCTTTAGGGTTGAGGGTAAGGTTTAGGGTTTGGGGCTTAGATTTTAGGGTCTACGGCTCAGGGTGGAGGGTTCAGGGCGAATGGCTTGTGGCTTATGGTTTAGGGTTCCAGCTTGCACTGTCCAAACCCTACATGCTTAACCTTGAATTTTGCCCCTTGCCCCCTACGAGTTCTTTCTGTTTCGTCAGAACCCCAAGAATGCCCCAGAACAAGAATAAGAATGCCTGTATACACAACACCAGTACTGATTACGCAAACAGTGAAAACCCACAAAACAATTGACTCCAGCAATAATGGTAATGACAGTCGATATACTCATATTGTGGAAGCTTAATCTGCGTTCTTTAGCAGCAACACAGTAAAGAAGGGGAGTTAATCGGCCTTCTGGATGCTAGTCATCCAATGAGCTACAGTCAGTATGTCCTAGATGATTTAAAGAACACGGGTTCCTTATTAATCCTTTCTCTCTAATGTTAAACGTCGTCGCCCCCCCTCCCCCCCCACTCCAATGTGTGTATTCGAACCCGTATTTAATATTAAGGTGATTTATCGTGGGCCCGGAATATTGCGGGGGGGATTATATAAGAGGAGCCCATTGAAGCTCCAATTAATCAAATAAAAAGGCGATTAAGTCGGATGAAGATCTACTTCAAAGCAAGTTTAATCTAACGAATCTGTACAAAACCGCTTTAAAATCAAGTTAACAACGTAATCAAACAAATTCAAATTTAGGTATGTGCAGCTTATTGAAAGTGAACACGAAATCTTATCAGAATCTGATTAAAGTCAGATGAAGTCTAGCTAATTAAATCAATTAGAACCTAAATAAGAACGATTTAAATCGAATTAAACCAATTAACACCGCTTTCAGATCTTATATAAGTTCCTTTATAAAGGCCGAAAGCAATCAACATCCAGGAAATCACGCAGATCCCGAATCCTTAAGAGTCATGCTAGCGGCCCACCAATTCAGAGGATCCGAGCCGTAATTAATTTTAGTCTTGGCCCTTTTAAGAGTACTCTTGGGGCAGGTTTTAGGATTTTGGGAATTCTGTGGAAACTGTATCTTATATTAGTGGGGGGGGACGTAATGAACATTAGAATGAAGGGATTAGGGAATATGTGTCTACGGACTATACTAAACTACAAAGAATGCCCCCTATGTCCACTGTTCGGCTGTTCGGGGTCCGTTAATAAGGCGAGTATTGTCAGTAGCGCAAATAACCGTTCCAGTGATCATTACTGATACCGCTGAATACTTCACAAACAAGTGGTAGTTTCCATAAATCAGGTAGCCCCAATATAGACCTCCAAATGCAAATTTTCCCTTGAAGGGACCAAAAAACGGGATCCCTGATTTTCGAAAACCATGGCAGAACCTTAAACATCTACACTCAAGTCCATGAACCCCAAAACCTAGACCTAGACCCCTCAATACCCTGAACTCGGAAATACTCATTAGATGGAAGAAGACCAAAAAGCGGTAGCACAAGAACAAGAAAATAAAGTCCGACATGACTGGTAGCCGTTGGGTACTGCCCCCACCCTGTAACAGTCCATATTAGTCGGGGTCACACTGAGGGATGTATGTATAACTATATTCTGAAAATTATCTAACTGTTACGAGGTGGGGGCAGTACTCAAGGTCGCCATTCCAAAAGCCAACCAACCCTCGCAATTCCCAAGCCCTGGCAACATACCATTCTAGAGCGGTAGCAACCACGAAGCTACTACTGCTCAAGAAGAAACATGTATCAAAGTGATGATGACAATGACGTTCAATAACAAACAAGCATAACAAAATAAAATGACGAGTAGTTCTCAGTGAGAACCCTAAACCCTAACCCTAAACCCTAACCCTAAACCCCATACATCCCTATGTACTCCCTACATAATCCCCTTTTTAAAACCCTAACAATCAGAACCCAACAGTTCAACTGCAGAACCAGGCCGCTGTTCACAGAAGCCAGGAGCTCTAAGGCGTCAGCCACTTCCTCTTCTCGTTGTGTTTTTTTCGGGTTAGGGTTTAGGGTTTAGGGTTAAGGGTTAGGGGTTAAGGGTTAAGGGTTTAGGGTTTAGGGTTT
>CAJNIZ010045742.1:19685-35878 GCA_905231905.1 Symbiodinium pilosum | reverse complement strand
ACTCGCAATGAGATGCTGAACCCTACACCCCAAACCCTTAACCCTAAACCCTAAACCCTAAACCCCAAACCCCAAACCCTAAACCCCAAACCCTAAACCCTAAACCCCAAACCCCAAACCCTACTCCCTCAACCCTAAACCCACAACCCTTTGAGGTTTCAGGGGCCCCTGCAAGGGATCCCCAGCCTCTGGGGTCCAACATTTTCCCATATTCGGGTACTGTAGACCATCCCAGAGGGTCCACCTATAAAACCATTAGGGACTTGGGATTTAGGGTTTAGGGTTTAGGGTTTAGGGTTTTATGCAAGCGGTTTTAGGGTTTTAGGGTTTAGGGTTTTAGGGTTTAGGGTTTAAAACATTTTCCCATATTTCCCTAAGGGTCCAAGGACCCAAATAATTGGGGTCCCTTTAAAGGGTTTATATAGGGGGGTATATTGGGTTTAGGGTTTAGGGGTTAAGGGTCCAAGGACCCAAATAAAAAGGTTTTAGGGCCCAAATACCACTACTATTATAGTATTTGGGGCCTAAAGCCCTATTATTTGGGTCCTTGGACCCTTAGGGTTTGGGTACTGTAGACCATATGGGTATATAGGGGGGATATATAGGGAATAGATTGGGTTTAGGGTTTAGGAATATGGGTTACATGGGTGGTTGTCAAAATCATGGTCCGTTTTTGGGTACCCTAAATATTAAGGTGCCGTATTGTAATAGGGGTCCAAAAAGGGACCACAATTTTGACAACAGCCGATTTGGGTACTGCGGGGCCCCAAACCCTAAACTGGCTCTACTTGAACCCGCAGGGCTTCGGAGTGCAAAGCTTTTATAGGCGCAGGGAAGGGCTACCGATTTTGGGTATGACCCTGAACCCCTAATCATGCGCTTTTAGGGATCAAGTTTGAGGTTGGGGGCTTAGGTGTAGGATTGAGGGGGCGGTTTAGGGTTTAGGGTTTAGGATCAGGTTTGGGGATTTCCCATGGAAGGTTCTCCCTCAGACAAGGCAGCTGGGTAGCATCCTGGGCAAACCCCAAGCCCTAAAGCCCAAACTCAAACCCTAGCTCCTACATCCTAAGCTCTAACCTCAAAACCTCAACCTACTAAATCTAGCAGGCTCCACCCTACATCCCACCACCTACATCAGCCTAGATCTGACACCTAAAGCATCACCCCAAGCCCAACCGCCTACACCCTACACCCTAAACCGTAAATCCCATACCTAAATCTCAAGCCTAAGCCCCAAAGCCTTAACCTCAAATCCCAAACCGTATAAACCCAAAACCTTAAATCCTAAACTCTAAACCCCGAACCCAGCCTCAAACCCAGACTCGAACGTAGGCGCGATGACTGGGGAGGATCCTACCAAAACCCTAGATTCTAACCCTTAGCCCTTAACTTCAAACCCTCGATCCCAAATCCTTAGCCCTAAACCTTAAAGCCCTAACCCTAAACCCTGAACCTGAAGGTAGACGCCATGACTGGGGAGGATCCGGGCTGCAGCGCGCATTGCGGAGACCTCCATTGGGCCTGCCTGGAGTGACTGGGATCGACCTGAGCTTCATGGGTTTAGGGTTTGGGGTTTGGGCCTTAGGGTTAGGGTTTAGGGTTTTTAGGGGTTTCGGGTTTAGGGTTTGTGGTTTAGGGTTTGGGATTTGGGGTTTAGGGTTTAGGCAGGTTCATGATGTCTGAAGTCTTACCTAAATAAAGGCTTGAAGGACCAAAAAATACCCAGTAATTGGGTCATGGACCCTTAGGGTAAGTATCTTGGCCATGTTCCACGGGCCTCCAAGTAGGGTCCCAACAGCCACCTTTTCGTTAGGTTTCTCAGTGATTCGGTCTTCGAAGACTGGGTTGCCAGCTCCCCAGCAAATTAGACCCTAAGGCCCTAACGCTCAACATTACATAGTTAAAGACCTCGTATCATATGGAACTTGGGCGCAAATTCCTCCAACTATGAGGTGTAGGGTTTAGGGCGTATATAGGGTTTAAATTTGTTGTTGAGGTCGGGTCGGAGATGTGCTGTCGTGACATATGCTGGCCTCAGCACACCCCCTGATCGTGTTGGGCTGCAATTTCCACATGCTGCCTTGAGCCTTGAGCCGTTGCGCAACAGGACACCCTGAACCCTAAGCCCTAAACCTAAACCCTACTTGGAGGTTCATGGGACTTAGTAACTAGTTATAACTGGGGTTATAACCCTACTTATAATTGGGGTAACCCCTATAATGCCATTTAAGGGGGGCTATAAGTAGGGTTATAACCCCAATTCTAAGTAGTTACTAAGTCCCATGAACCTCCAAGTAGTGAACCATGAGCCCTTGAGAAGTGACTTTAGGGACCGTGAGGCTTTGATTCCTTGAGTCACAGGAACCCCCGGCTGGTGCCCGAAACTGCCGAAGCAGGAACAAACAGTTTGGGCGTTAAGGTTTAGGGTTTGGCAGGTTCTGTGAAAAAGGATCCTGTTACACACTCCCAAACGCATCCCAAAACCATGTTTCTGACACCCTGAATCCTACGTCCCTTATTATAAAAGATCACCATTTAAGAAGGATTTGCTCCAGCAATTGCCCAGGAAGTATCCCAATGACCAGCCGCTTGGTTCTGTTTCTCATGATTTGGAGTGATGCTGGAGTCAAGTTGGATTAGGGTTTAAGGTGTAGGGGTTTAGGGTTAAGGGTTTAGTTCAGGGTTTAGGGTTTGTTGTTTTGGGTTGCCTTGGGGTGGGCTAGATTGGAACAGCAATTTCGCGTACATTTTCGGCATGCTGAGCTTCAATGAGGATGCCCCTTGTACGGAAGGGGGTAGTCCATGTGGGTCATTGGTACCCCACCGAAGTCCTAGGGTCCTTAAACAAGCTAGAGCCAAGTTTTTTGAAACCCCTTAACCCCACAGCCGCTGAAGCCCCAAACCCCGAACTTGAAGACCCAGAGCCTGTTTGAATCCGTCGACTGAACTCCCCAAGTGGCAGTTCCCATAAATAGAAGGGCCCTAATATCAAACCAACATACTATCATCCTTATATTGCCTCCCCAATGGCACTGTAAAAACAAATGCCTTGTAGCCTGGCCCTACACCTGCAACCTCGCAAAGTGAAAAAGTGGGGAGTGGAGATTGTAGAGGTCAACAATATGGGGGTTTCCCAAAATTAGGGGTACCTTATTGGGGGTCCCCATAATAAGGATTATAGTATTTTGGGGTCTATATTGGGGTCCCCCTATTTAGGGAAACTACCATATGGTTTGGGAAATTATACCTGGACAAGGAAGTAGGTAAAACAATGGCCCAAAGCCCCTGAGCAGTGTCAAAAGACCTTTACTCTACATAGCTTCGGGACCCTAAGCCCTAAAGCCTAAGCCCTAAACCCGAATCCATACACACCCCAAGGTCGTAAGGGCTCACATTTTGGATCTCAGGCTCCAGGGTATAGGGTTGTGTTTTAAAAGATTCCCGTGCGCTTATGTATCCGATACTGATACTACAATCCTGCATGACCCTAAGTACCCTACACCTCGGGAACTGTGGTACTTTTCCTAGATCCCGATACCATTTTTGGATGCCTATCTAGTAGCTTCTCCATATATTGGTGGCAACCGATGGATGCAATTTTCACGTGTGGAAATCTTCCCTGAGGCAGGTGCTGGACAATGGGCTCTCGCACGACGTTCTGCACACCTATGCTCAGGCATGCAGGGCCATCGAAGGTGCCGGTGACTTTGTTGCCAACAATCTGATCGAGTTCTGGCTGACGTGCCCAGATCTGAACGGCCGCGAGCACATGTTCTCTGCTGCAGCACCGGTCTTCTTGGGCAACAACACGCGCGACTTCCTGGCTCGCATCCCTCATGGAGATGCTGCTTCGAAGTTGGCCAGGGTTGCGAGCGCAGCCCGTGCGCTGGTGCCGGAGAGTTTCGAGGTTGCCTCCTGCCAGGACAAGCAGTGGCAGCGTATATGGCTTCCCGAGCATCGCTTCTGTGGCATACGAACCGTCCAGCTCAATGCGTGAAAGCTTGCGCAGGTTCCCAAAGGACTCCACACTGGTGTTTTGCGCAAGCCAGAAATAGAAATCTAGGTAGTGTAGTCAGTATAGTAAGCTCATACGGTCGTCCAGTCCAGCAGCATGGGTGAAAGCTGACAGGCAGCCAGGTGGGGAGCCAGGCACGCGCACTTAAGGTTTCAACGCCGCAGGATTTAGGGTTCAGGGGCTTAGGGTTCAGGATTCTCTGACTCCAAAATCTTAAGCCTGAGCACTGGATTTCATGAACTGTCAACTCATTTGTTCACGCGAGTCAACTTTGGCCAGAACCGCAGCGTAGAAGCCCGGATACCGTGATCGCCCATATTCTAGTCCTAAATTAGGGTTTAAGGTTTAGGGTTTAGGGCTTAGGGGTTTGGGGTTTAGGATTCCCTGCAGAATTACAGTACAGGGTACGTCTAACAGACATCATCATGATATTTGTAGTGGTTCTGGTTCGGCACCCCTAGAGTCCTAGAGGACTCTCCCACAGCAACCCGTTTGGCGATGACCCCATCTAATCCCTATATAACCCCTATATAATATACTCCCTTATTCCCACAAAGCCCTAGCAAGATTCTCAAAGCCCTAAACCCTACACCCTAAGCCCTAAACCCTCAACCCTAAACCATGAATAATGTCAAGCACTGCTCAGCTTTGTGCCACATGCCAAGGAAAAGCTACGAACAGTGCCAGACTCTTGGTTGCCAGATTGAGAGGGTCCTAAGAATCTATAGCGTTTAGGGTTTAGGGTTTGGGGTTTCGGGTTTAGAGTTGTTTTGATTCAAGGCTTGTAGTTTTTCAGTTGTAGCGTATTGAGGTTTTGGCATTTGTAAAGATTACCCTATATCCCACTACCTTAACATGAGATCCTAAACCCTACACCCTATACCCTATGGTGCTTGTGGGTATTCAGCATCCATGCCTTAATCCTAAACCGTCAACACGTAGGGTTCCGGGTTTAGGGTTTAGGGCTTTTAGGGTTTAGGGTTTAGGGTCCGAATTCCTGAATCCCAACCTACACCTTACTTGGAGGATGAGAGGGACTGGATATGCAGATTGATAATGGGAATAGTTGGGGTTATGACATGGCTTGTAGGGATCGTTACCTACCTACCATTTCTGCCTAGATCTTAAGCCCTAAACCCCTCAACCCTAAACCCATCAACCCTGAAACCTAAAAGCCTTTGTCTGACACTGCAAGGGCAGACGACTGGTTCAACCATATGGCATGTCGTGGTGCTCCGATGAGCATCTTGGTGCCAAGCTAAAGGTTGGGGGGGAGGAGGGGTTTTCCGGGTTTAGCGGCTTAGCGTTTAGGGTTTAGGGTTTCAGGTTTGGGGTTAGTAGGGCTCTCCGGTGTAAGGTTTAGGGCTATTGCCCAGTAATGGAGATCCAAGTGGAGAAGAATACGGCACATGAGATGGCAACTGGGTTTACTCAGATTTTCCAGGGATTATCCTAAGCAAGCGTACAGTATACAACAATAAGATGCTTGGGTTTTTTTTATGCTCGAGGTCTTGGGGAGTAAACTTTGGGTCCGCTCGGAAATCCGGAACCCTAAACCCTAACTCCCAAACCCTAAGCCTTACGTAAATTCTAAATCCTTAAGCTAGGAACTCATGCACCCCTTGCATGAGGCTGCACCTTCCACCAGAGTCTCGATTGCAGTTGAGGGGGCATTGTCGCGTCCATGACTCAGGTTTAGGTCTTTGGGTTTAGCATTAGGAATAGGGTTTAGGCAGGTTAGGGTTAGGAGTTTGGGTTTAACCTTAAGCCCGCAATCCCTAACCTTTAAACCTTGATCCCCAAACCCTCAACATTGCTCCCCCAAAATCATGGGTGTTTTGAGTTTTTGGGCGAAACCGTCGGCCGTCTAGGGGATTTCAGGCCGAAGCCTAGAGAATTACCAAGATTATGAGGGTTTAGGGTTTAGGGGCTTTGGGATCCTAGCCAGTTTATTAAACCTGTTTTCTTTTAACTATGGGGTTTAGGGTTTAGGGTTAAGGGTTGAATGGTATAGGCTACCTTACATAGACCTCAACTAAACCTCGAAGGATCTTGGCAACGGTTTATGCCCCTACAGTGCCCTACAGTCCTTAATGCCTATAAATCCCTGTATAAGCCCTGCCTCCATCTCATGTTCCAGTTTGGTTTAGGGTTTAGGGTTTTTGTTTTAGGGTTTCCTTATACTTGGCACGACTATCCCTACGTTCTAAACCCTATCGAAGGCTCAACGTTCAAAGGACTGTTGGTAGAGGGAGTCTTACATCAGCTGCCCTCAGGGTCCAGGTACTCCTGAATAGCAGACAACTTGGCCCTAAACCTTAAACCTGACACCCTAAACTGCAGAGTAGGTTTCGGGTTTGAGGTGTTGTTCTGTAGCTGCTTTGCAAAAGGCAAAAGTTATATAGGTTTATGGTATAGGGTTTAGGGTGCAGGGTTTAGGGCCTCCTTCTGATAACGAGAACTGTATTTGGGGGGTATATAAGGGGGCCTCAGAACCCCATGTAGGAACCCATGTGCATCCAAACTATTTCGTCTCTAGGGTTCTTGGACCCAAGGGCCTACTGGGGCTGGCCCCAGACCCGGAACCCTAAACTTGTGTGCTTAGGGATTAGGACCCAAACTGTTTTGTCTAATTCAGCAGAGCTGTAAAGTCCTCCTGGGGGGTCAGGGAACTTAGCAAGTGTTAGGAAGTATACTTATACTAGCCCCTACGACTTTACTGTTGATACTAAAAATCCTGCATGACCTTAGTATACTATAGTACCATTATTCCGAAGGTATAAGGTTCTTAGGGTCATGCAGGATTTTTAGTATCCACCGTATGACAACCCCAGTCATCCCCGTTGCTGACCCAGAAGTAAGATTTCTAGATGGCATCCTCTCGGGTCATGACAAAATTTGGGGCTTTGGAAGTAGTTTAAACTAAGCTGAGCATCATCGTTCCTCCATGTTCCTCCAAAAGATGTAACCCTAAACTGGAACCCCTAAATGCGGTGCACCGGACTAGTCTGGGTTCCTCTTGCGTTGCCACATCCAGCATCCTATCGTTGCTTGGGACTCGGAAAGGGCGGCTGCCCTGGTTCAGATGAATATATACCGCTGCGCCACCTGAACAATTAGACCCTCAACCCCTTAAAACCCGAACCCCTAAGCCCTAAACCCTACATCCTAATCCCTAAAGATCCTGAAGCCCACAAACTCCAGACCAAGGAGCATAGATATCATGAAGCAAGCTGTGGTGGGACAGAATCTCACTCTTGCTCCTTACTTGTATTTGGAGGGTCTACCATGTTATTTGGGGTTCAGAGCTTCGGGTTGAGGGTCAGGGGGAGTTAGTAAGTAGGCTTATAATGAGGGATGGCTGGGGTGATTATCTGGCCTATGGCACGGTGAACCTACTTACGAAGTTCCCCTGACCCTCCAAGTGTCCTTAGATGGCTTCACGCTTGTGGTGGCGGGGCTTACACACTAAACCCTAAACCTATAACATTCAATGTTTGGGCCGTAGACTTTAGGGTTCAGCGCTTCGGAGTGAACAGTGCATCCCACGAAAATCGCTAAAGCGGGTTTCAAGATTTGCCGGGTGGGAAGGGGAAATTTAGGGTTTGGGGTTTAGGGTTTAGAGCCCGGAAGAAGGTAACATACTGGCCCAAAGCCAGTCCAATGGAGTCAAAAAAAGACCTGAACTCCCCATACTTCGTGGAGCCCAAGTAAGTGGGAGGCTCTGAGTCTTCCAATCAGGGTCGCAGTTTTGGAGGTTGGAACCCTGCAGCCTAAACACCCTAAGCCCTGAAGCCAAACCCTAAAGACCGTAAACCCTAGACCCTAAAAAGCCTAAACCCTAAACCCTCTGCCAGGGGGTTATGAAATCTTCGAAGCTTTGTGGCGTATCGGGTGAACAAGGCTTCAAGGCGTTCAGGGTTTAGGGTTATGCCTTATGAACTAGGAAGTTGCATGCGAGACCAAGGTGCGGGTGTTGAAGGCAACGGTCCGAAGGTGGTTAGGGTTTAGGGTTTAGGGTTTAGGGTTTAGGGGGCTTGAGGTTTCTGATGGTTGGCGCTGAAGTTCCCAAACTTAGGGGTCCCTTGTCGGAGATTGTTGGGGCGGCCGCCTGTACACAGAAATCCCACCCCATACGATGTTTTGATGGGAGCAGGATTTGGTTTCAAGATGTAGATTTGCAGACTCGGGTCTTCTGGATGTAGGGTAAAAGCTGCCGCACATGGAGGTTCACAGGACTAAGTGACTGCTTATGACTGGGTGAAAACCTTACTTTTTGCCAATGTATCCTAGGTAGGGCCATTAAACTAAGTGGGTTATAAGTAAGTCGGCCCTAAGCACAGCTACATGCAACTGCTGAGTCCCATGAATCCTAAAGCCTAAACCCCACATCTTGGACCCTAACCCCTAACCCCTAGATCCTAAACCCCAAACCTCAAACCCTAAACCCTACATTATATTCCTACAAGTAAAGCTAGCCGGGCTTTCTCTGGGGTACTGCAAGGCAAACGCATCCGACCCTGCAACTGGGGATCTGATCGGCAACCATTTTCACCGCAAGGGTTTAGGGGTTTGTTTAGGGTTTAGGGCTTAGGGTTTGAAAGTCTAGGGTTTCAGTCTAAGGGTTTATGGTTTGAGTTTTAGGGTTAGGGTTTAAGGTTTGAGTTTTAGGGTTTAGGGTTTGGGGTTTAGGGTTTAGGGTTTGATTTTTAGCGTTTAGGGTTTGGGGTAAAAGGCCTGAGCCCTAGACCCTAAACCCCTAGACCCAAATCGAACCCTAAACCCCAGCCCACAAGTCCTCGAGGGCCAAAACCACAGGGGTAGGGCATGCGTCTTCTACATGCACACCAGTGCTGCAGTACGCCTTTACCCCCAACAACCCCACCCGCCCTTGTTGAGCCTTTTTGTTCAGGGGGGCCGGGCTTCATGTGAGCTTCTGTCAGTATTAGGTTCACCAAGGGACCATCCAGGCTGGACATAGGGGTCTCTTGGTAGTTTAGTATACTCCTTTATATGTTTCTTAACAGGAACCCATGTCCATCAATTGCGCGGTAAAAACATTGATTGTAGCTCGTGTAACCTTCATCGCTGCCCTATGTTAGACATGCAACCCGGGGTAGACTATGTCTGTTCGTTTTTTCTATTTCTGGGGTTTGGGAAGTTCTGGGAACACCCAGGATTTTGCTGAAGCCTGACCCTGAGCCCTAAACCCGGACACAATTGAAATAGTCATCCTACCCCCTCGAGCCCTGTACGCGTGATAATGAAACCCTGCATGACCCTAAAGTACCTCGTACTTTTGGTACTACGGTACTCTGATGTCATGCAGGACTTCCAGTAACAACCATGAAGCTGAATCCCGAAACCCGGCTTGCTAGACCCTGAACGCTCAAACTCCCCAGACTCTTACAAACCTCCCTGGAGGGTCCAAAGATCCAAAAATTAGGGCTTTAGGGCCCAAATACTATAATGTTAATGATATTTGGGCCCTAAAACTAATTATTTGGGTCCTTGGACCCTTAGGGTTTACATAATAATATCAATGGCTTTTGGTCCCCGCCCTCTTATTTGGGTCTTCGGACCCTTAGGGTTTCGCAGCACCTCATCACCGGAAGCCTTGCAGGCAGGACCCTAAACTCTGAAGCCTAAACCCCCCAAACACAGCGAAAATAGTCATCCCGCTGAAGCACGAAACCCGAAACCCTAAACCCTATAGACCAAAACAAGGCAGGGCCCCAGAACCTGTGGCCTGACGCTAAGCGCTTCGCACTGCTTTGGAAAGTGGAGTCTTGGATGGATCTAAGCATATAGATCTACACATATCCTCAAGTAGATAGAATACAAGGTTTTGGGTTTAGGGTTTAGGGGTTATAGTCCCCCTTAAGTAGATAGAATATGGCTTTTGTCATATTGTAATAAGATCCTCAAACATCCCATATTCCATCTACTTAAGGGGGACTATATATGTATACATGTACAGAAATATGTAGGTTTCAGGGAAGGGGGTGTTAGGGTTTAGCGTTTAGGGTCTCGTTTTTTGGGATTGTCGGGTTCAGAGTTTGGGTTCTTTTTTTTTTGTGGCCGCTGTTTGATTTCTGAGGGCTGCGGGTTTCGGATTTGGGGTTCTATTGAATTGGGGTTCTATTAGGGTTATATGTGGGGTAATATTGAGGGTGATATTGGGGGTTATGTTGGGAGTTATATTGGGGTAGGTGTTCGTAAAGCAAAATTCTTTTTTCGAGCGCCCTACAAGCGCATCGTAACGCCTTCGTTGCTATAAGCGCGCTTAGGCCATATTGACCAGACGCCTTTTAGTTTGGGGCTCGTCTCGTACCAAAGGGGTAGAGAAAGAGCATGGCAACGCTGCAGGGATTCAGGGCTTATAGATTTCGAGTGTGTGGATCACTGCATGAGCATCTGAGAATGTTGCTTCCTTGCAGATCAGAAGTTGTCATTCCTCGTTGTTGTAGGTCAAGGAAGCTGGGACACCAACTACTTGTTAACTTCATTTGGTGTTGTTCGTTTGGGGCTTTTCATGGGTGCCCCAACTACCCCCCCTACTACGACCCGAGGTTCTCCCCTAATTAGCCTTAATCAACTTACATAGCCTTTATCATGAGGGTAGTCTAGAGGGGGGGCTTAGCAAGTGAAGCCTATCAGGCTTTGGGTTTTCGAGCAGGTGTCCCTTACCTAAACCCTCAACTCTAAACCCCCCTCAGAGGCTTCTCCTTACAGCTAAATATTCAACCCAGACATTGCGTGGAGGGTTTTAGATTTGGGTTTTGGGTTCAGGGTTTAGGGTTTAAGATTGAGGGTTTGGGGTCTAGGGTTGCAGGTTAAGGGTATGGGTATGGGGTTCGGTGTTTTTGGTTTAGGGTTTGGGCTTCAGGGCTTCAGTTTCTGCAGTAAACACCAAAACCTTAACGCTGAAATTTTGAGTTTCAATTCCAAACCCCTCATCGGAGTGTTAAAATCGTGGGCTAATGTACGCGAAAATCCTATACACCCTAAAGACTAAACCGAAACTCCCCAATCTCTAGGAACGGGCGCGTATATGGCTTCCGCCGTTCTTTGGGTGGAAGCGCCTGCTGATCACCACCATCGTTCGGGAGCCGGTAGAGCGCATTCGATCTTATTACTATTTTGCGGCTTGGCTTTCTGTTGATGAAGCTGATTCTATCTGTAACCCCAACTACTTACAGCTTTACAGTTATGCCTACAATAATTAGGGGCTCATTCCCACTGAGCCGCAGTCACTGCGTGTAGAGGCAACAAAGCTCCCCCGCGAAGATTTTATTGCAGCCAGGGCTTTAATCCTATGCAGTTCCCTTTTCGGGCTTGCTCTGTTTTTTGGTGAAGGAGTCATAATGCACTGCCCAAAGAGAAGTTGCAGTGGAAGTTCAGGGTAGGCGTTCAGTCTTGCAATCAGGTAGCGGGCCCAGAGCCACGGAATTTAGGCTTTAGGGTGTAGGGAACCCAAAAACCGAAGCCCCTGAAGTTCAATATTACCTTCCGAAAGTTTCGTGCTACCGACCCTACAATTGAAAGACTACAAGTTGAACGGGTCTTGTGGAGGGCTCAGTTGCCAGGCAAGCGGATATTACTGTTTAGTTCCGGAGGAGGCCTGGGGACGTTTGGGTTCATGTTGATACTTTCCTGAAACCTTGCTACTGATCTTCGTGTGGGTCGAACTGTCGGCTCCCCGCAGCCTGCCGCGGGCACTTGTTGAAAGCACTTGTGGGTCTATGCTGAAGCTTGACACCAAAATCCACAACCTCGACACCAACATCCATGCTGCGTGCCTCCGGCATTTTTTCAAAGCACTTGTGGGTCTGTGCTCTACGCTGACACCAAAATCCATGTTGCCTGCCGCAGGCATTTGTTGAAAATATTTCCGGGGTCTTTGCTTTGCTTAACCCCGACATTAAAATCCATGTTGCAGGGTGCCGAAAGTTCGACCCACACGAGGATCATCAGCAAAGTCTCATGAAATTATCAACATGACACACCCCTCTTCTTTTGTCGATAAATTTATCTGCTTGCCTGGCCAATGGAAATGAGCTCTTAAGCGCCTCTCCTCCTCCACAAGAACATTTCAACTTGTAGTCTTCAAATTGTAGGGTCGGTAGCTGGAGTCTCTACGGTCCAAACCCTATATGACGCAATATGTGTGCCAACCTCTTTGCCGGGCCCCCGAGTTGGCTCATCGGGGTTTATAGGGTGAGCAATGCTGTAAGGGATCACAAGCCCTTAACCGACACCCTTAAACCCTAAACCCTATTGAGGGCCTATCTTAGGGGGTTCCCCAACCCACGGGGCGGGGCCTAGCTTCTAGCTATACCTAAGTTGTCCCATTATTTCCATGCCCAGAGCTCTTCAACCTTGCAAACCCTCATTAAAAATTCCTAGACCCTAAACTCCAGAAGCCAGATTAAGTTGTAGACATGATGAATTCTGCAATCCTAAACCCTACGCCCCAGATACATACACAGGCCCCTCAGTATTAAACCCTAAACCCTAAACCCGAAGGAAAAAGGCCCGACAAAAAAAGAGAGGTAAACCCTAAGCCCTAAACCCTAAACATTGTGCAACCCAGGTCAACCTACAGCCATCCCACGAACACTTCCTAGACTATCTGCGGATGAGAAGGCCTTTCGTGGCTTGGAGTTTAGGGTTTAGGGTTTCGGGGCTGGCTTTGTGGGTTTTGCTTTGGGGGTTTAAGGAGTTAACGGCCCAAATCCGAAAACCTAGGGATATATTCATCCCTAAGCCCTAAACCCTGAACCCTAATGGTTCAGGGTCTAGGCTTCCAGACCCTTAGGATCTATGGGTAATGTGAAGAGCTGTAGGGATTGAGGGTCATATTGGGGTAATATTCGGGTTATATTGGGTTATATGATAGGGTTGTAATTTAGAGAAATATTCGGGTTATACTAGAGTATACAGGCTGCAAAGTTTGCTTCTTTAACTTTGACAGTCTCGCATCATTTGTGGAAATGCGAGGTGGCTTCGCGAATCATCCACTGATTTAGGGTTCAGGTTCAGGGTTTAGGGATTAGGATTTAGGGTTTAGGGTTGGGAGTTTGGGGTTTGGGGTTTGAGGTTTAGGCTTTAGGGCTTAGGGATTAGGGTTCAGGGCTTAGGGGTTAAGGCTTAGGGTTTTCTAAAACTGCCAAGACACTTGGGCTGAGGAATGTACCTTAGTTCATAGTGCCCTTGATCATAGAAAGCACAGTAGCCACAACTTCCAGGACCCTTGACTTACAGGATGTAAGCCCCAAAGCCCTAAACCCTAAAAGCGGTTATTCAAGTATGACTTAGGTATTTTCCTTCATCAAGGGGTTTTGGGATGGCTTTGGTTGGCTTTCAAATTTTAGGATTTGGGGTCCTAGGGTTTAGGGTTCAGAGCTAGAGAATAGCCTGATTGTTCTAGTGGATTCTGAGCAGTTGACGGGTGACATGCAGAAGTCTGCATATGGAGTGGGTTCAGGGCTTAGCGTTTAGCAACCCTAAGCAGAAACAAATCCCTAAATCATGTCTTCAACACCTGAACATGTCCCTCAACACTAACACCTAAACCCCCAAAATCCTAAACCCCCCCAAAACCCTAAACCCTAAACCCCCTAAACCCCTAAACCCTATACCCCTAAACCCCTAAACCCTGAACCCAAGATTCATGCTTGCGACATCCAGACCTTCCCCATCCCCCGCTTCAAGGAATGAGCCATCGAACATGCTAGGAATCTATAGTCCCCCTTAAGTAGATAGAATATGGGGTAGAAGGGGATCTTGTTATCATATCTCCAAAGCCATATTCTACCTACTTAAGGGGAAGTCTAAGTAACATGCAGGGTATATTCCTCACTTACGGCTTTGGAAGTCCTGGACATCTAGACCCCAGAATCCCTTGCAGTGTTAGACCTTTTCCTTCTTTCGCCAGCACACACGCAACGTGACTCTGACGCTCAAACACACAAAGCAAGTTTCATCTGCCATAAGCCTACTGTGTCTTCCAGCCATACCTGGATGCTCGAACGGACTTAGTAGTAGCTCTTGTGATATACTATTATGATTTCGTCCTAACTTTCTGAATCTGGTTCTGGTTGGTATTTATAGTAGGAGGCGGAGATACTATGGCCTCCTCAGTATCATGCAGTTCAAGACGCAAAAATCGCTTCATGCAAAAGCTGATGAATCACCACCCCTAAGTTCAAACATGCACCTCAATAATTATATGAGGTCTCCAATCGCGAAACTGAGAATTCGGAGTGGGGGTGTTCAATATTACTATGAGGGGATTAGAACCTCACCCCTCGCTGCTGCTGCAGGGACTATGTTGCTGGAAACTTGACGGAGCAACACTTCAACGACCCGAGCCTTGAGCATCAATTTCTTTCGCATTAGGTTTAGTGTAGACCCATGATACATAAGCCCCCTCCTTCATAGGGATTACAGGAGGGATCCTTATATTGAGGCATGTAAACGAAGGGGGTTGATTAATCATGGGTCTACTTTAGGATTGAGGGTTTAGGTTGCTTTGTTGATGTTGGTTGTCTCCTTGATTGAGACTAGCAACGTGCTTTGTCCTGCTTCCTGCTACGATTTTGCTATCTTGCTGTTGCTCTGACCTGTAGCAGGGTATGTGCTATTGTGGTACGGTTGATGTAGAAAATCCTGCGAGGCCCAAAATATGCTTCACTACCATATGGCTTAAGGTATAACTGGTGCCAACAGTACAACTAGTAGCAACAGCCGGGGAACCCGAAACCCTAAACGCGAACGTCTAAACCCTAAACCCGAAAGCCTAAATCATAGTTTTGTCAGCATCAGACTTCAGTTACATGGCGTTTGGGTTGGGTACCGCCTGGGATCCCATTATGCTGCATTGCTGTTAAATGTTAAGGAACTTAGGTTACCATGTGGGTTGTAGTCTAAACTCTTTAAAGTGGTTATATAGGGAATTATATAGAGGAGTATAGGGTGATCAAGTGGGGTACTAGGAGTTTAGACTATAGCTCATGTGTTGTGTATGTAGGTTTTAGGGTTGAAGTTACCATAAGGTGGGTATATGGGGTTAAGGGTTTATAGTGCTTAGGGCTTAAGTTACCGTAGTATGGGCTACATAGCAAATAGTAGGGTTTCCTTAATCTAGTAACTAGTTTAAGTTGCTTAACAGCAACCCGCTATGAGGGTCCAAGAGCCGTATGGGTGGAACTGCCAAGTACCTGGAGGTTCATGAGACTTAGTAATGGTAACTACATAGAACTTGGGGTATGATGCTACTTTTGACCCGCCTATTGGCCGTACCTAGGTTACCTTGGCTAAGAAGTAGGCTAGAGCCCAGTTCTAGATAGTTCCTAAGCCCTCTACACCCTCAACCCTGATCCCTGAATCCTGAAGCCTAAACCCTAAATCCTAAACCCGTTATTGTTATATCCCTATATAAAACCCCCATGTCCCTTTTCTAGAGCCCCATCAGCCGCTCCAAATCTGAACTTCTTGGACAGTCGGTTATGGGGCGAGAGAGAAGGAGGACCATCCATGGGAATTCTGCTGCGGTCCTGCTGCGAGTATGAGGCCTCATGAGCCGGGTTTTCTGGTGGTTGAATCAAGTGAGATTACACTCGTCTTACAAAATACTATACCCGAAATCAGGATATATTCTTACTCCCTATTGGGTGTTAGTAACCCCCCCAAAATTACTACTCACATGGTCTCATAGCCACTACACACTAAACTGTGAACCCTGACCCGCAAACTAAACTGTGGCGCTGCGTTTAGGGTTTAGGGCTTCATTCGTTTTATCATGAAAATCCTGCATGCCAGGACCCCAAAAGCAGGTAGAAATAACGAGGGGCCAAATGGACATTATTCTACACAGCATCCAAGCATATGCGAGCCTCTGCGGGCTAAGTGACGTTATTGTGCTATGCCAGAGATGGGGACCCTCAGCCTTAGACTCGCACCCCGTTTCCGAAGCCCCAATCCCTAAACCCCCTAAACCCTCAGGGTTTAGGTGTTTAGGGTTTGGGGTTTAGGGTTCCTAAATAGTTTGGCCATTTAGGCCTCATACGGGCGGTCAGGCACAAGGCTAAGCCATGTACATTATTGCGAGGAAGCGAGCTTTGTCCCTGGATGGCTTACTTTGCTTGGTTGGTTTGGGGTTGAGGGTTGAGGG
>CAJNIZ010045742.1:2609-19330 GCA_905231905.1 Symbiodinium pilosum | reverse complement strand
CCAGTTGAGCCATAGTCTAAACTTCTTAAAGGTGGGTTATATATAAGGGATTATATAGGGACTACTATAGGAGTTATTAAGGGGGATACTAGGAGTTTAGACTATAGCTCAGTGACACATAATTAGAGGCAACTTTGCCCTAAGTTCCTATTACTTTGGGTTAAAGAAGGCCGTTATTATGGGTAACTAGCTTTTCTAGGTAGAATTTAGGGCTCAGGGTGTCGGGTGTCTCATCGAGGGGTGTGCTGGTGCTGAGAGCGCCCAAAAGCGCACCCCGCACCCCGAAGGGTATGAGCCCACGCCTGGTGGGTTTAGGGTGTAGGGTTTAGGGTTTCGGGTTTAGGGTTTAGGGGGTTGGCAATCCACCCTTACCTCGACATCTTCGGGGTTATAGTCCCCCTTAGGTAGATAGAGTATCTGGTATGTGGGAATCTTATTCTAATATACCCAAATCCACATTCTATCTACTTAAGGGGGGCTATAGGATTTCCTTGACTTTTTGATTGCGTTCTAAACCCTAAACCCTAAACCCTAAACCCTAAAATCTAAACCCTAAACCTTGGTCCTTGTCCTTTGGTATGTTGTGTGGCTCTGGGATGACGTATGCATGCACATGATGACTGCAGTGGGTATAGGAGGGCATGCCTGGGTGCTAAGGTGCCATGAGCAAGAAGTGAAGGTTGGGGTTTGGGTGCTTTCCAAGATTTGATTTGGGAAACTTGTCGTTTTTTGACTTTAACTTGTGCAAGGTTAAACCCTGTTTCCATATCAGTTTTCATTTTCTTGTTCATTTGATTCTCCATTGTCCCAGCCCTAAACCCTAAACCCAATATAGGTTTTGGGCTTGGGTCAGGCTCGAGGCCTCCAGCTTACCAATGCGTAGCCTTGGTTGGAAGCCTCTCCAAACAATAGGGTTTTAGGGTGTAGGGGTTAAGGGTCCTAGGGCCCAAATACTATAACATTAATGGTATTTGGGCCCTGAAACCCTACTATTTGGGTCCTTGGACCCTTAGGGATTGAAGGACTTGGAGTACCGGGGCCCCGCCGGCTCCACCAACGCCGCACCGGGACTGCACGGGCTGGACCCCCGAAATCTTTTGACTCGGTGCTCTAGACCCAACCTGAACCCCAAAAGTAGGTAGAATAATAGCCCAAAACCCATTAATATAGCCAAAAGGCCATTATTCTACATACTTTTGAGGGTCTAGGTAAACCCTAAACGCCCTAACCCAAAGGCTCCATGTAGCTGTATAGTATGTACTTAGTGCCCGAAGTGGTTTCGATATAATTACTTCATTGCCCAAGTATGCACCATATAACTACATGGAGCCTTTGGGTAAACCTTGAACCCTGAGGCTCATGGGAGGCCTGAGAGGCGTTTGGAGGCCTCTTTGGCTCTGGGGCAGGGCTCGCTGGGTTTGGGGAAAGGGGGTTCAGTCCATGACCAACCCTATGGGTTTGAAGGACCCAAATAAAAGGATCCCTTTAAAGGGGTTATAGGGAGATATATAGGGTTTAGGGTTTAGGTTTAAGGGGTTAAGGGTCCAATGACCCAAATAATAGGGCTTTAGGGCCCAAATACTATGATATTCATGGTGTTTGGGCCCTAAAACTCTATGATGTGGGTCCTTGGACCCTTAGGGCAATGTGCATCCCTAAATTATCAACCTCTGATTCACGACTTCCATCTTCTCCCATTAAGGCCCTAAGCCTTAAGCCCGACGAGAGAAAATCAACTAAGAACGTTTTCTGCAGGTTTCATGGGACTTACTCAGAACTGGATGATAATGTTAAGACTAATGTAAGCGATGTAAGGCCAGCAAGCGGGTCATGACTAGGCTTTCAAGCCCAGGTCTATGGACTTACTGAGTCCCCTGAACCTTAAATCCGCAGCTCTTAGCCCTAAACCCTCAACTCCGCAACCTGGACACCCTAAACCCCTAAACCCTAAACCCTGGACCCAGGTAGTGAGGAGCTTATCTGAGAGTTTCATGGCCATGGATGGTAATGAGAGCCTGGAGCTGACGAAGCGCGTGCTTGCCTTTCCCAAGCACATGTCAGAAGCTCGATTTCGCCCTAAAAACCCCCAACCCCGAAACCCTGAACCCCATAAACCCTAAGGAGCTACATCTCGTGTTTGGGGCATGTGGTTTAGGGTGTTCAGTCTTGTTTTTTGTCCTTGGCTTTTTTTTTGCCTTGTGGGCTCTGAGTATAAGCCCCGGCAATGCGGAAACAGTCTTTTGTCTCCCTGAACAGCCCAGGAAAAGCTTCCGCAGCTTTTCGAGGGTACTTTGGAGGTGGGCAAAGAAAGAGAAGCCAAGCATAATCATTGAAAGGGGATATTTGGACCCTGTGGGGGTTGGTTGTGAAGGCCATTGAGTGGCACGTGCCCATCTACTGTTTTGTTTATGTTTGGTAGGGTTATATATGGAGAATGGAAAAGAAAATGGAAACTGTTTTTCAAGGTTTGGGGCGTAAGGTTTAGGCTTTAGGGTTTAGGCTTTAGGGTTGAGGGTGTCAGGGTAGGGATTAGTTGTAGAGTTTAGGGGGCCTATGAAGGTCCTAGGGCAACTAGCGGAGGGCAGCTCCCATCAGGTCACTTCACATTTGCCAAAATTAGGGGTACCTTAGGAGGACCCCCCTCCCTGTAGGGATATAATAGGACCCGAATATGGTCCCTATTATCTCTTAAAGTCACTATTACAGGGTGGGGGCTCCTCCTAAGGGGTACCATTTTGGGGTTACCAGAATTAAGGATTATCGTGCTTTGGGGTTTATACTGGGGTCCCCCTGTTTAGGGAAACTACCATATACACCGCGTATACAACTTCCTATAGCCGTCTATAGTGCGTTCATACTGTTGATGGAGGAAATCTTGCACCACCTTAGGTCCCTAAAGTCCTAGGAATTAAAGTAGCTTAGGACCGCTAGGTGGTGCAAGATTTCATCCATCAACAGTATACCCCTTAGGTGAGGTCCCTGGTGCAACCCCACTCCTGTAAGTCACCTGAAAAAGTCGTCCACAGCAGGGTCTTCATGTTCCTAAATGCTAACCCCAGAACCCAGAGGGTCCATGTACCCAATAATTAGGTACTTGGGATTTGGGTAATAGGAATTTTAGTACAGGTTTGGAGTAAGTATATGATTATTAGGTACTCGGACCCTTAGGGGAAGTTCACAGGGCGCTAAACCCTAAACCCGAAGCCCAGGAGATGTTTCGTTTTGGCCGTTGAGAAGCTTGTGGGGTTTGCAACCCAACCTAAACCTTGAACCAAAACCCTAAACTCTAAAACCTAATCCCTACCCCGACACCCTCAACCCTAAAGCCCAAACCCTGAACCCTAAACAGTAGTTTCCATTTTCTTTTCCATTATCCATATATATATATATATCCCTATATTACCCTATAATATTACCCCCAAACCTTAAACCCTAAGTCCTAAACCCTAAGCCCTAAACCCTAAGCCCTAAACCCTAAACCCTAAGCCCTAAGCCCTAAGCCCTAAACCTGAAGCCCTAAATCCTAAGCCCTACGCCCCCCTGGGGTAGGTGGTGGGGAAGGAGTCTCCGGCTCTTCTTGCTATGGGCCTGGAAGGCTGGATGGTGTCCAACAGATGTGAGAAAGTTCCGATAGACAGCAACCGGGCACACATTAGGAATCCATACTTTAGGGTTTAGGGCTTACGGCTCAAGATGGGAGTACTACACTTTATTCCTCTTTTTGGTTCCTGGGTTTGCATTATAACAACTTATACCTAAAACGTCTATACGTGGTTTCTGGGGTGTACTCCAAACTAGGGATTAGGAGTCCATACGGTCCTATACAAGGCTTAGGATTTAGACTGTGGGAGGAATTCTTGTTTTTACGGTTCAGGGGTTATGAGTTTCCACATTTGAGGTTGATGGGGTTACATAGTGGCTACATTGGAGGATGAGGGTTTCGGGTTCTGGGATGATAGGGCTTAGGATTTCGAATAGCAGAGAAGTGCATGGAGAAGAAGGTGAAACATTAAACCCTAAACCCTATACCCTAAACCCTAAACCCTAAACCCTACAAACCCCAAACCCTATAAACCCTATAAACCCTAAACCCTAAACCCTAAACCAACTGGGAAGTTGCAGTTTTTTTTGCTTTGAGGATTTTTTTGGGGTGTATGGGTTTCCGGGCTCTTTATCTCCTCTTAGAGTCCGCCCTATAACCAAAAGCACTGCAAGTTTGATTAAGCATGGGTTTAGGGTTTAGGGCTTAGGGTTTAGGGTTTAGGGTTCAGGGTTTAGGGTTTAGGGTGTAGGGTTAAGGGCAACGGAAAGTAAGGTAGATGGAAACACTTCTGCTTCCATCGTCCCACGCCAAAGATACCGCTGGCGATCTTCCGTTTCTGGGATGCTTTTGAAGAACTTAAGTAGGCTAGACTAAGTTCCCGTAGTAAGGCTCCATTGTAAGTAATAGGGCTTCTTGTTTATTGTGTACCTGTGCATACTTTTGGGGTTCAGGTAGGGCTCAAGATAGCTTTGGGTAAAGATACTTACCCTAAACCCTAAGCCCCTTACCAGCATCTCAGGTTTGAGTGGAGAGTTTGATCTGCCCGGAGGTGATGGGGGTGCGGAGGTGAGCCGTTACGTTGAATGAGGATGTTCAAATAATGGGGCTTAAAAGGGTTTATGGGTATCACCGTCTACTACCGTTAAACCCTCAACCCCTAGGTAACTGGACCCTTTGGGGCTCAGAGTACTGGAACCCATGAGTTCAGAGTAGGGACCTGTAGAGTTAAGGGTTTAGGGTACTATAGACCCCAAGAGATAGCAAGGTCGTCTGCACCTCTAGGTTAGAGAATTTTGCAAGAAGAACAGATTCTTATCGGGTTGCACCAAACCCTCATAGTCATGCTGTCTGTTTTGGCCGTTCCCGACTCGGGTGGTCTGATACTGAAGGACACGTAAGCCTTACCAGCACAATGGAACCCTAAGGGTCCAAGGACCCAAATAATGGGGTTTTAGGGACCAAATACCATTAATACTAGAGTATTTGTGACCTAAAACCTTATTATTTGGATCCTTGGACCCTTAACCCTAAACCCTAAACCCTATTACTTGCGTCGTTGGACCCTTAGGGGAAGATTATGGGGAAGGAACGCCCTTCTGTACATCGGAAAGCACAGTTTGGCTCCAGCCAGAGCGGTTTAGGGTTTAGGGTTTAGGGTTCAGGTTTGCTAAATCTATACAACCTACCCAGAATTCCCAAGTACCCAATAATTCGGTCCCTTCAAAGGGTATATAGGGTTTAGGGCTTAGGGTTTAGGGCTCAGGGTGTAGGGTCCATGTGCCCGACAATTAGGTACTTGGGTTTTGGGGATTAGTAATTGTAGTACAAATTTGGGGTAAGTATATGATTATTAGGTAGTTGGACCCTTAGGGCTACATTGATTTTCCCTTTGATGGGAAGAATTTCAAATCAAGGCCAATAGCTGTAGCCGCGCTGCTAGGACTTGGGAGGCCCCGAATTAGGGCTTAGGAATCAGGGTTTAGGGTTCAGGTTGGGTACTGTCCCCACCCAGTAACAGTCTATACTAGGGGTCATATGGGCTATATAGAACTATATTATAAAGATTATCCAACTGTTACTGAGTGGGGGCAGTACCCAAGGTTTAGGGTTTGGGGCAAAAACACCCTGCATTTTTTCTGGGCGCCTCCTCCAATCGACTTGAGGTGGGAATTGAGGTTGCCAGCCCTAAGCCCAGCAGGAGTTGATTGGGGTGTGGTAACCTGTGATGTCTTTAAAGCGTGCGGGAGTGTTGAGACTTCTCAGTTTCGATGGACTCTTTCACACCATGGTGCGAGAGCGCTTGACGCAGGATGTGCCCTAAACCTCAAACCCTACCTTAGACCCCAAAGACCTTCAGTTTTAGGATTTGATATAAAGAATTATGCTATAGGGTCCTAAAACTGAAGGTCTTTGGGGTCTAAGGTAGACAAAAAACCCCAAGGCTTTGCTGCCACCCACAGACGCCTTGAAAGGGGTGGCGCCATCTGCGCACTGACTATCAGCCGTGCGCGATGAGACGCCCTAGGCCCTGAACCCCACAACTTGGAGCCTAAGCATGGCTAACTCTAAGGGTCCAAGGACCCAAACAATGGGGTTTTAGGGCCCAGATACTATAGTGTTAATCGTATTTGGGCCCTAAAGCCCAATTATTTGGGTCCTTGGACTCTTTAGGGTAAACATCATTATGCAGGTGAGCCTGGGCTACGTGAGCACTGACTTAGACTACGTGGTCGCGTCCCGGGAATTCTGCGAGTATCCCATCAGCAGACGGTTGACCACGAAAGTGACAGCCAGCTGGAAGCCAGGTCAAAGTCCGGGATTGGGTTTAGGGTTTAGGGTTAGGGTTTACCGTTTTGTTGAGGGTTCAAGGCCCGAGATCTTAAACCCCTAGCCCTAAACTCCGCACCCTAAACCCTAAACCTTACACCCGAAGCCTTGCCCTAAATTCCACACCCTAAACCCTAAAGCACACCTGAAACCTGGAAGTTAGAGGATTATCGGCTACATTGAGGGGCCCTGGGGTTAGGTAATAATGGCCCACCAGTGGCCCTTTGAGACAGACTCCAGAAGCTCTTCACAATCCGAGAGTCTGGCAGAGTATACCCGTCCACCCCTAAAGGGGTTTAGAGCTTAGTGCTAAACCATCCTAAGCCCTTTCCTCCCTAAACCCTACTCCTTCAAGTCTAATCCCTCAACCCTAAAGCCTACAAAGAAAAGTCAGGCGGTGCAGCACCTAACTTTGGAAAACCTTGAGCCCTGCACAACCCCTATACAACCCTATACCGCCCTGTACCCTCGTATATAACCCCTATATCCCATTTCAAGGTACCTAGGGGACTAGGCCCCTAAACCCTGAATCCTAAACCCTAAATTCTGAATCTTAAGCCCTAAACCTTAAATCCTAAATCTTAAACCCTAAACCCAAAACCTTCAATCCAAAGCTTTAAGCCCAAACCCAGGAAAGAAGCCGAAAGCTCCTTAAAGATGGGTTGCGGAACATCGCCTGGAGCATGGCCTAGACTGGAGACTGGGTTTGAGGGTTAAGGGTTGTAGGTTTCGTAGGGTTTAGGGTTGTAGGGTTTAGGGTTGTAGGGTTTAAGTTTGTAAAGTTTGGGGTTTAGGGTTGAAGGGTTTAGCGTTCAATCCAAGGTACCGTAAGCCCTAAACCCAAACCCTTCCCATTCTATATTTACAGTTCCTCAGCAGCAACCGAGGAGAGGGAAGGCACTGAGATGAAGGAGATCTTCGCAAAGATTCTTACATGAAGGTTTCCTAGAACTACAGGGCCCCAATATAGACCCCAATATACTCCCTAAAAATCCTACAACCACAGGGCCCCATTGTAGACCCCAACACATTCCCTAAGGGTCCAAGGACCTAAATTATAGGGTTCTAGGGTTCAGGTCCAGGGACTCAAATAATAGGGTTTTAGGGCCCAAATACCATTAACATTATAGTATTTGGGCCCTAAAATCCTCTTAGGGACTGTAATCTTACATTCTGGGGACCCCAAAACCCTAAACCCTAAACCCTAAGCCAAAACCTCAAACCCTAAACCCCCTTTTGCAGTTTCTTTGGGTTGGAGGAAGGCTTAGGGGTCAAGGCGTTGGAGAGTGTAGGGTTGGGGCTTTAGGAGGGCTTGGGGTTTAGGATTTTGTTTTCGGGTTTAGGGTTTAGGGTTTAGGGTTTAGGGTTTGGGAGGCTTGGGGTTCAGGAAGGTTGGGGCTCAGGAGAATTCATGGTTTGGGTTGGGAAAGGCTTACAGCTTCGTGCTTATGCTTTGGGAGGGTCTGGGATGGTTTAGGAGGGTCGTGCGTTTTTAGTTGAAGCTTTTGGGTGACATAAACCCCACGATATCAGAGGCCTTCGACCCTAAACCCTAAACACTAAACTTAGATATTGGGCTACAAATTGTCTGAGGCTTTGTAGGGTATGAAGCCAGGGATCCTAAGAACAGTCCTTAGATTCGGGTTTAGGTTGGACCCTAAACCCTAAACACTAAACTTAGATATTGGGCTACAAATTGTCTGAGGCTTTGTAGGGTATGAAGCCAGGGATCCTAAGAACAGTCCTTAGATTCGGGTTTAGGTTGGGTACTGCCCCCGCCCAGTAACAGTCCACATTATTATTAGGGGTCCTAGTAAGGGCTATATATAAGCATAATATACTTGTTATCCAAGTGTTACTGAGGGGGGGTTTAGGATTTAGGCCGTAGATATCCCTTTTTGATGGTCCCTATAGCGCCCTATAACCATTCAGTCATTCGCCACTAAGCCCTGGCCCCTAGACCTTAATTCCTAAACCCAATAAACCCTACAACCCCAAAACACTACAAAGCCCATAAATCCTATAAACCCAATAAATCCAATAAATCATGTACACCCTGCTAACCCTATAAACCCTATAAACCCGAAACCTTAATCCCTAGAACATGTTAAGCACAAGGGACCTAAGGATCACCATAGACGGGTGGGAAATCGAGCAAACCTCGATGTACATGGGTGACTGGACGGCATTTTGTAAGAACTGATTCGAATATGGGCTATTAGACCTTAAGGGTACCTTAATCTACCTTTGATAGGGTCCTAATAGGGAATTTTAGGGTCTAATAGCCCATAGTGGTAGTGCTCCTTGGATTTAGGGTTTAGGGTTTGGGGTTCATTGCTAGTGTTGTAGGCCTTCAAAGCACCATGCAGGTGATCATCGGTGTGTCATGGGTTCTCCACACTTGGAGGCTGTTTACCGTGATGCGAAGCATCTGGCAAGCTCCTTGGAGAGCCCGTAGTTGCCAGGAGACACGATGATGATTTCGGATGGGTTTGGGGTCCCTGTCAGGCGCGGAACAGTGCAGACCGCCGCGCATATTTGTGCAGTGTACAGAAGACTTGCTTGGAGGTTCAGGGTCAGTATAACCCAAGTAAACCCTAAACCCCAAGTATTAAGCCCTCGAAGTCCTTTAAGTAATGCGGTTCTGATTGGGTTAAAAGCGCGAGTCATGAGTAGGATAGAACCAAACTGAACCTCCAAGTGTGGGACGACCAAAGAATGTGCGATCCAGGCCCCCAGCGGCTGAAGGCATTTTGGGGTCTCTCGCTTTGGGAAGCAGATTTAAGGTTAGGGAGTAGGGTTTAGGGTTTTAGGGCTTAGGGTTCAGGGGGGATGGGTTTCCAGTTTAGGGTTTAGGGTTAAGGATTAGGGTTTGGGGCTGAGGGAAGTATGCCAAGAACTTCTCCGGCTTCTTTCTTGCGGTGAAAAGATGTCACTGCTCTGTGCTGAATTTCTGCGAGTTTTGCACACATAGGGTTTGTTTTTAAAGTTGGGGTCCCTAATACCCTTACCTAACCCCAAATACAATTAGTATACTCCTGATGGCAGAGGCCCGAAACAGGGACCCCCCAATTGTTCGAAACTCTAATATAAAACCCTGAGTCCCAGCAACCCTGAAACTTTTGAACCCTACGGCAATAGGACTAAACCCTAAACCCCAAACCCTATAAACCCTAAACCCCCTATAAACCCTAAACCCTATAAGCCCAATGAATCCTAAACCCTAGGCCCTAACCCTTAAACCCTAAACCCATAATGAGGCCCTGCAGCCCCACAAACAAAGAATCCTCACATCAGGAGACGCAAGAACCCCAAACTCCTAAGCCCTTGGGGGTTTAGGGTTTTAGGATTTAGGGGTTATAGGGTTTATATGGTTTATAGGTTTTAAAGGGTCTAGGGTTTATAGGGTTTGGGGTTTAGGGTTTTAGGGTTCATAGGGTTTAGGGTTTATTCAGTTTGGGGTTTACGGTTTTAGGGTTTAGGGTTTTAGGGTTTGGGGGTTCGGGTTTCTTTGGCTAGCATGTGCCTGCTCGGTCCCCAATGTAGAGCAAGATGAGATCCTTCTTTGAAGAGCAGTATTTCATAAGCAGAAGAAAGCCTAACTTGGTGACCTAAACCCTAAACCCCAGACTAAAAGTCAAATGGGAGCTGCAATCCTTGAGAGGGGGCCATCTGACCCTTTCACAATCTTGATATACTAGGACGTGGTTTGAGGCTTCAGGGTTCAGGTCTAGAGTTGAAGCTATAGGGGGCGTGGGACTAGCTTTTATATTTGCGGGGAAAGGGAGTTGTTACATGGCTGCCAACCCTAATCCCTAAACCCTGACAGGGGTTAGGTCTCTTGGTGGGATGTTTGAGTACGCGGTCCAGAGATCTCCGTGAGGATTTCGGGTTCCTTGCAAGACGGGAGCAATGGGATTACACTTCTCTAAATTAGATGGGGTTCCTAACCCCCAACTAAACCTACCTTATAGGAGATACACTTGCCTAAAGCGGGGTCTTAAGCACAAAGGAAACCGACTTTATTGCCATTTTACCGAAGATGTGCTTTCAACCGCCCATTGTTTGAAATCCTAGGGATTAGGGATTAGGGTTTCGGGAACCCAGGTGGTGTAAGAGTCCCTCCATCTACAATCTTGCGGATGATTCTTCAAGAGCCTCAACCCTAAGGCTCAAAATAGCCCAAAAGCCTTGTATAGTATGGTCTCTAGGCCCAAGAACTTCACAATCCGAGCTATAGGCTAAAGTCCTGGTATCCCCCTAGTAAGCCCTGTGATACTCCCCTAGATAGTCCTTCATATACCCGCTTTGAGGAGTTGAGACTATATAGCTCATGTGAGTCCTTAGAGCGTGAGGGTAACACCTGACTCTTAGCTCTGCAGGCAAACTATTTATATCCCTACATAACCCCCGACACACCCCTACATAACCCGATACAACCATACATACATATATATATATATGTATATGTATATCCCTACATCTCCCTACATATCCTTATAACATTATATATCCGTATATAACTCCACATATCCCTATGTAGCCCCTACATATCCGTGCATATCCCCCTATATGTATATATATATATTGGTATATATATATATACACATCACTATATGACCCCTCTGTGCCCCGCTATAACTTCAACTCCGCTGAGGTCGGGGTCGGAAAAGACCTTCAGGGCGTATACTTCGGGGAGTTTGGGGGGGTTAGGGCTTAGGGAGCTAGGGATTTAGAGTTTAGGGAGTTAGGGGTTTAGGGTTTAGAGATTTAGGGGTTTAGGGTTTAGGGAGTTTTGGGGGAGTATAATATGGGGGCTGTAGGTTAAAGATTTTTGGGGCTTGGGGGTTGTAGGGAGTTTGAAGGTAAAGGGCTTTGGGGCTGTAGGTTTCAGATTTACATGCTTTTGTGTGCAAATGCGGGGTTCAGGGTTGAGGGCTTCAAAGCTTAAGGTCTTCTCATTTCCTGACCCTAGCTCAGGCCCATTTTAACTTACTAGTACTTAGGGTTCCCAAGTTACCATCATTCCGAAACTTCAAAGTTTTAAGATCAAAAATCCGATCCAAACCCAGAGTAATGGTAATAATCCCTGAACCCTGAAGCCGAAGGCATTCCTAGAGCAATTAACGTGCCTGTCTCAAAAGGGTTTTGTACCTCACAATTGTGTACTTCTACCTTTCCTGTACGCGTACGTCTACTCTAGCAATACCCTAACCCTTGACATCCCAGTTCCTAAGTCCCTGAACCCTATAGCCCCTAACGAAACTCCCAAACTCTACAGAACCCTAAACCCTTCTGAGCGCCCGGAGGCGTTCTTGGGAAATGGGTCGGTTGAGCACTCAGTCCTGGTGCTTGGGCGGAATTCCAAAGTCAACCCAGCAGGGCTTAGGGTTTAAAAGGAGTTTAGGAGGGAAACCCTCAACCATGAACCCAAAACCCTGGGCCACCACTTAGAAACAGTACCTCTTGATTTAGGGTTTGGGGTTGGGCTTGAGGGGCTGCAGTTTGGGGAAGGGCTTGGGATTTCAGGGTTTTGGGTCTAGGGTTTAGAGCAGTAAACCCGAAATCCTAAAACTTTAACGTGCTTAGTAGGGAATGGGCCTGAGAATTTTGGGGTTGCCCAGAGGGCAAGAAGAGCTCCAGTTTAAATTCCTTCAAGGAGGTGGTTGCAAAGGGGAGTATAGAGAGGATTACTGAAAGGTGATATCAAGCGGATACTGGGAGTATAGCCTATATAGCTTGTAATGGTATCATGGGCCATAGGCCCTACGTTTTGCTAAGCCAGTGGGGCTCCCTGGGAAGCTGCAGATTCCTAAGCCCCAAACCTTAGATTCAAAAAGTGCTACTCTCAACCCTAAGCCCGACCCTTAGCCCTAAACCTTCAACGTTGAGTCGTAAACCCTAAGCCCCTAGACCCCTAAACCCCTAAACCCTGAACAACCACAGCTTAGCTAAGGCTCTTGCCACGCAGTTTGACCTTGTCGCTATCACGGAGCGATTCAATGAAGGAGAGGGCTTTGGCTTGCCCCCACTTGGATTTAGGATTCAGGGTTTTGGGTTCAGGATTTAGGGTTCGGGGTTTAAGGTCCAGGGTTTAGGATTCAGGGTTTAGGATTTGGGGTTTAGGACTTAGGATTTAGGATTGAGGCTTTGGGGTTTAGGGTGGTTCATGATGTAGGCCGAGGGGTGTACAAAGCTTTGGGGTTGTGGCTTAAGAAAGGTTTCAAGCATGCAATATCCTATTATCTCTTGTAGTTACTACTATATGTAGCATCAGTGGTTCCTACACAGAAATCTATTCTAAGTTATGCCAAGGTTCTTAGTGGGAATTTACTGTATACTCATCACTTGGTATTTTTGGCAGTGCCGGGTGACTCCTTTGAAGGGTCCTGAAGCCTCGTTTGACCAAAGGTAGGTCTTGGGGTCAGAGAGCTTCCTGATCAGTAGCAAGACGAAGGCTGATGGGTGCTATGACGGAAGTTGCGCAGCCTCATCCTTACCCAGAGGGTCCAAGTACCCAATAATTAGGTACTTGGGTTTGGGGTAATAGTAATTTTAGTACAGGTTTTGGGTAAGTATATGATTATTGGGTACTTGGACCCTCAGGGTTATCAATAGCTTCCACCGCCCTAAAAGTCTAAACCCTGCAGTTTGCTTCGAGCGGACCAGATAAACCTTGATTATGCGCATCAAGCAATCCTGCGAATGTAGACTCTCGTGTTTATGGCCGGGGGTTTAGGGCTTGTGTGTGTGTGTGTGTGTGTGTGTTTGTTTTCCATTACTTTGGTTCATGCTATTTATGATCCGGCTCTTATCACCTTTGTTTGGGTCTTCTTTTCTCCTGGTTCCTGACATCATACTGTATTGACAACAGTACTGCTGCTAGTAGCAGTGGCAATTTTCCAAGTGTCAAAGTTAGAAATGCAAAGCTTCCAGATGAGATCAACTGAAACTTGGATACTTACAACCCTAAACCCTTAGCCCTGAACCGCGCTTACACCATCAAGGGTTGAAGATAACTAGTAAGCTTGAATCCCCCCTGAACCTGATTCTTGAGTTCTTGGAGCTTGTGGGGGATAGCTTCACAGCCCCTATAAACTGTAAACTCCTGAAAGGCTGGTTATATGCCCAGACGACCGCATGCCCTAAACCCGAGAATTAAACCCTAAATCCTAAACCCTAAGTCCCCACACCGGAAGAGCCTCTGAAACCTCAACCCTAAATCCTAAACCCCAAACCCAAACCTCCCAACCCTAAACCCTCAACCCTAACCCTAAACCTCAAGCAACCAACCAACCCCTAAGGGTCCAAGGACCCAAATCATAGGGCTTTCGGGCCCCAATACCATTAATACTATAGTATCTGGGCCCTAAAACCCTATGATTTGGGTCATTGGACCCTTAGGGAACCCTAAACCCTAACCCCTAAACCCCTAAACCCTAAACCCTAGAATTTCAGGGCTCGTCTCCTTGGGCCGACTCTACGGTCTTCCTGTCCAAAATCTGGCGGCCATCGGCCGAAGCATCGGAGAAAAAAACGAGGGAAGCAGGAGCTTTAAGGGTGTTAGAGCTTTAAGGGTGTTAGGGCTTTAGAGTTTAGGGGTTTAGAGTTTTGGAGGTTTAGGGGTTTAGGGTTTTAGGTTTTAGGGTTTAGGGTTTTAGGGTTTGGGGGGTTTATGGGTTTATGGGTTTGGGGTTTTAGGGGTTGGGGTTTTAGGGTTTGGGGTTTTAGAGTTTAGGGGTTAAGGGCTTTAGGGTGCTGGGTTGTAGGGTTTTGGGGTTCAGGATGTGAGGCTTCTTGTTTTAGTTCTTATGGCTGCTTGGGTTTGGGGCTCCAAGGGTTCAGGCATCTAGGTCTCATAAGGGTGTCACTTACACGTGGATACTTCGAGTTTCAGTATGGTCACCAACATAGAGCTCCTCCTGTAAGGTCCTTGGCTTGCCTAAGGCAGTTTCAGTTGGGCGGCTCTAAGCTCTAAATTCTAAACCCTAAACCTTAAACCCTAAACCTTGGGTACTCCCCACCCAGTAACAGTCTATATTAGGGTCCTATTGAGGCCTATACATACAGAGGGGGAGCAGTACCCAACCTAAACCTTAAACCCTAAACTCTAAATCCTAAACCTTAAACCCTAAAACCTAAACCCTAAAACTAAGGAAGCATCGGGTGGACGGTTTGCCCCATGTAAGCCTCACACTGTCCTTTTATGAGCTTTACTCTAAACTCTTTGAAAAGGGCACTATAGGGATTATATAGGGGAGTATGATAGGGGTTGGTTATTAGGGGGGGGGTGGTAGGAGCTTAGACTTTAGCTCAGCAGGAGTCTGCAGCTTATACCAGTCTTCTTGATGGAAGAAGTCTAGCACCACTCTAACCAACCTAAACCCTAAGCCTTACACCCTTAACCCTAAGCCCTAAACCCAAAAGGGAGTTACGGTCAAAACCCAGCAGGAAGCTGGATTGGACAGATGAAGAGTTCCGACTGGCCACCTATATGAGCAACAAGAGCACCTACATCTACAACTTTGCGCGGCTTTGCCTGCTTAGTGGATTTCGGAAACCCTAAACCCTAAACCCTGAACCCTAAACTCTAAACCCTAATGAGTCTCAGGGTTTAGGGTTGGTTACTCAACTTGATGCGGCTTGCCATTCATAGATTCCCGCCAAGAACCGACAAACAAGCAAACATGCTGAGAACGCATCCGTACCCCTAAACCCTAAACCTAGCACACTCTCCGCTTTGCATACGGGGGGTTGTTCTATGGGTCCTTCAGAAAAAAGGCCCATCCAGAATTCATGTCCCCGCAGGGTGCATCCAAACCAAAAAGGAAACCTGCATAATCGCCGTTTTGCGGACAGGTATCTCAAACTTCATGGAGACCCATGATTAATAAAGCCATCCTTTTAAGGGCCTTAATATTAGGATCCCTATTATAATCCCTATTACAGGGGCGGGTTTACTAATCAGGGGTCGACATTCCAATTGGGGTATATGTGCAGGTATAACTGGATTACAATTGACGGGAGCCTCAAAGCAGGGTGTAGGCACAAATGGGGTAAGGTGCAGACCCTGAACCCTAAACCCTCGGGAGGAAACCCTAACAACCAACCTTTCCGGGATATGACCCGTAGGGCCCATGGAGCAAGTGCCCACTTAAATAGGAACCCCTGTAGATGGGTCACAAGGGTTCCAAGCGCGCAGCCCTAAACCCTAGGGTTTAGGGTTTCGGGTTAAAACCCTGAACCCTTAAACCCTAAAACCTTGATGTGCCTGCAGATGGGCGACAGTGTCCTGGCAATGAAACCCAAATCCCACCCTAAGCAGCATAGGCCCTTAAGTCATGAGTGCCCCTACCGCCCCGCCATAATACCACCCTAATTAACCCCAATTGGGGAGTTACTTAGCCTTAAATAATACAACTTGGGTACATAAGACCCCCTCAGTAACAGTTGGATAATAAGTATAATATGGCTATATGGCCCTAATACAGACTGTTACTGGGTGGGGGCAGTACCCAAAATACAACAATAAAATGGTAGTTTCCAAAGATAAGGGGACCCCAATATAGACCCCAAAATACTATAGTCCTTATTGTTGGGACCCCTAAAATGGTACCCCTAATGTTGGGAAACCCCCATATAACCTTGATTAAGAGGGATTTTTTTGGGGGGTGGGTAGGGGAACCCATGACTAAGTCTAAAGTTGACAGGGCCCAGCATTGGACAGGAAGATACATGTGTATAGAGTTTAAGGTTCAGGGTTTAGGGTTTGGGGTTTGGGGTTTAGTGTATTTTAAATGTAAAGGTGACATAAAGGTAAGAGAAGGGTTTAAGAGCCCTCAACAACCGGGTTGCTGTTCAGATGCTTAAATTAAGGTACTGGAAAAAGGACAACCTATTATTTACTATCATCTTAGGGTAACTGAGTTCAAGTTTATTAATCTGGGTCCTGTCTAAACCCCAAACCCTAAATCGTGCATTGGGCTCTCTGGGTTGCATCAGGTATAGAACAGGAGATTAGGACCCCAGGATTGAGTGCCCATACTATGCCCAGGACATTAAGATGGGGATAGAGAGGGGATATTGAGCTATAGTCTAAACTCCTTATAGGGGGCTTTGTAAGGGATTAGAGAGGGGACTACTGTAAGGATGGTTAAGGGGGATGCCAGGAGTTTAGACTATGGCTCATATAGTGGTAATAATAGGGTTTAGGTTTAGGGTTCAGGGCATGATCCAACCTTCGACTGAGGCAGAAGCTGTTCGATAGGCAGGCGCTTAGCCTCTTCGGCAGCGCCGAGCGTTTGAAGGATGCAACCGGGTCAACGTTTAGCCTAAACCCTAAACTCTAAAC